>VZSC01015870.1:10811-30671 GCA_013398225.1 Steatornis caripensis
CTATGAGGATGTTGTGGGAGACAGTGTCAAAAGCCTTGCTGAAGTCAAGGTAGACAACATCCACTGCTCTTCCCTCGTCTACCCAGCCAGTCATGCCACATAGACGGCTATCGGATTGGTCAAGTATGATTTCGCCTTGGTGAATCCATGTTGAGTACTCCTGATAGCTTTCTTTTCCTCCATATGCTTAGAGATAGCTTCCAGTATGAGCGGTTCCATCACCTTTCCAGAGATGAAGGTGAGGCTGACTGGCCTGTAGTTTCCCGGGTCCTCTTTCTTGCCCTTTTTGAAGATTCTTACTGTATTATAACATGCAGGTTGAGTCTCGCAGAAAACTGGCTTTCCTGGAAGATGAGGGAATTTGTGCTTTGCAGTAGTTCAGCATTAATCAAGAATCATCTCTGATTGTAATGAACAATGAGATAAATCTGCTTTTTTAATAATTTCCCAACTGGGTTCAATTTTGTATTTTTAGAAACTTGTCAGTCAAGCCTGTTGAGCATAATTTCCCGTTCTGTTTTCCGGTAATTAGTGAAATGGTCTCTCGTTTATCTGTGCAATATGTCAGCTCTGTGTGGCATTGGAACCAGAATGGAATAAAATGAGGAATTATATCAGAGACAGTGTAAGGTCTGCTCCATAATGGAAATTCAGATTGTGTGGTTGTCCTGCAGTGCCATGTGACTGGCCTGTCCAAATCCAGCCCAGCATGATCCAAACCTCGTTTCTAATGGCACATAAGGTGATCACTTCCTCAGCTCAGTCTGCTGCCAAATTCCAGTGGAACAAAAACAGTAACACAAGGGCTGAGCTTCACAGCACTGTGATAGTAGGACGTGGGAAATCTGATGGTCTGTTTCTAAAAGTGAATTTATCCCCCTTCTGAGGCTTAAAAATGGTTTCTCAAAAACATTCATGAAAAAGAATGCTTTTACAGCAGGAATAGTTGTATTTTGGAGACCGTACATAATATCTTTTTGAGTCACAACAATCCAAAGAAAAAAAGAAAACGGAGAGTTCAGGACAATCCAAAGGACTTCTTGAACTTGAAAAGAAAACCCTGTTACAATACCAAAAGAGTTATTTCAGCATTTTTCCTGGTCGTTATTTTTTAAAGAACATTTCCTGGTTTAACTGGCATTGCTAACTAGTTTTCCGTTCTTACCAAACATGTGTGGGATGGGTTGTTAAGTAGTGTCTATCAATAGTAAAAAACAGTAAAATATGAACAGAGTTACATGAGGTACAACAGTGCAAAGCAAGACTTCAGGGGAAGCAATCTAATGGAGCAAAGCTAGTATGATTTTGTGAAAGATGTTGTCATCACATTGGGTTGCAGTAAAGCATACCTGAAATTAAAACTGCTGAAGCAAACGGAAAAGTCAAATTAGCTAAGAAGGTTTTAAAGCCAAATCCTGTGGTACAAAGTTAGTCTTTACTGAAATTCCCAAGAATTTAATTTTTTACCAAACGTGTGTGGGAAGGGTCAGTAAGTAGTGTCTATCAGTAGTAAATTGAAACTCCCAAGAATTTCAGTAGGAGTACTGCCTGGAAAAAGGCTGGAGGGTTAGACTTTTGGATAATAAGAAGAACATGGTGGGATGCTTCTGGGTTAGTTTTATGGATCATAAAATAGTGGGCTATAAAACCACAGGTGCATAATGAAAGCAAACTGTAAACACTCTATAAACCAATCCTTCTATTTTAACTTTGGGGAAAAATGAGACTTAAGAAATGGAGGAACCATCTATGTTTCTTTCAAATACCTCTAACTAGGCAGTATTATATGTAGTAAACTAAGTGGGAGACAAAAGCCTCTTTCATGCTTCAGTATATTAATATGCCTTTGTTCCAAACATAAATGCTTGCTCCCAAGATTATTACTTGACAGGAATGGCCTGTTACCCACATTTAGATTTCTGGGCCCCCCTCTTATGTTTAGAAAAAGAACCCAGGTGAGATCACTACATGTCCTGGTTTGGGCTGGGACAGAACCAACTTTCTTTTATTAACTTTACCTTTTAGTTAAGTCTCTTCTGAGAAGCTGCACTCTCTGAAATTAACTGCGTGTTTTTCCAGACAGTAGCTGCTTCTAGCAGCGATAAGGCTCAGTGTTTATAGTTGGTGCTGGAACATCAGCAGGAACGGTGTGCAGAAAGGCTCTTGCTTANTATTTGCATATATTTTCATTATTATTTTTCCTATTATTATTATACGTTATTATTGTAGGTAGATTAAAGCTGGTTTCACTTTTTCCAACCCGTAAGTCTCTTTCCCTTTTCTTTTTCCCTCCCCCCCCTTTTTGGTGACGGAGGGGGTTAACAAAGAGCATCTGTCGTCCGTTTAATAGCCAGCCCAGCTTTAAACCATGACACTATACTTACATTTCTCAGTATAATTTGTGTTCTATACGTCTGTCTTTTAGATGACAAATCTTTAATTATCAGGTCTTTTACAAAACACCAAACAAGCTGTTAATCTTTAAGTAAAAAAGGATAGTCTTGTGCAAAAGGGGGAATTGCTGAGCAGATTTTGGAAAAATTCTATGGTTATTTTTGCTGGGTGTGAAAATTGGTGAGATTCTATTTTTTTAAACACTTTTGAGGTATGGGAATGGGTCAACGATATGTGAGGAGATTCCCACCTGTGTCTGCCTATGGCAAATATAGCTACAGTATCTCCTCTTTCCATTATACCAGATTCCAAACCTGCATGTTTAAAGGAAAAGAAACCAAATATTCAATGTAGAGCAGAAAAAAAGTACGTAAGAAGACTAAATCTAAAATAAAATTGCATTGACATAGGAGCTGGAAACAGAAAACACTTGGCTAAACAAACTAAGAGTCCATCTTGCTTTCTGCAGACAGACCAACCTTGCCTTGCTTGTGCTCTGATCTGGCTGGACCTGACTGTATTAGTGCTAAAACCAGTAACCTATTTGAGAGGCTGGTTTTCTTGGCATAAGTTAACAGAATTACCCAAAGTGAAGTTTGTCTTCTACCACAGCCTTTCTGTGCTGTTTTAGGCAAATCAGTTAGCCCTTCTATGATCTAACTTGTAAATAATTTTCATTAACTTTGTGAAATCTATGTGTCTAACTGTCCTTCAGGAGACGCCTCATCTTTCCTGCTCTGCAAAATGATGATGAAACAACCGCCATTGTTCACAGGGGAGCATAGGTAGAACCAAGAACCCAGCACCTTGATGCTTAACCATGCGCTGGGTGTGAAGATGTCTCTATTCTTCCCGTTGATAGGATTTCTCAGCTCACGTGCACAGTCAGGCAAACACAGCTTTACCGTGTTTTCAAAGTCATTTCAGGCCAGCAGCAGCCTTGGTGCTTTCATGCAAGGCTGAGACTGGACTGGTAACTGCTCACTCCAGGCTGAAATCCCTGGGGCCACAATGCAGAGACAGATAAGCTGGCTTTGCAGGAATTTGTGTGCCTGCAGAAGCTGAAACACTTTATGTTCACTTATCCACTCAACCTCAGCCCCAGTGGCCCAGATAAAGGGAACCCATCTGTAGATTAAACATGCCTAATAACTCCACTAATGGCAGACATATAAGCACCCTGAAAGGACTCCTAGTTCTTGTAGATCTTCAAATGATGTAACACTGGGTTTTGCCCGTATTTCTTCATGGTATCTTCAGTCAAATGATCATACTGAATTTTCATCTGCTAAGCTTCCGATATTTCTCATTGATATGAGAAGTATATGCAAACAGGGTATACATGAAATCTTTGAAAAGACTTTGTCACACTGTTACAAAAGGAACAACCTTTCTGTTCAAAAATACCAGTCTGAGTGAGACTGACTGTTTAGTGAGAACGTACTTCTCCCTGCGTTTCAATGGGGAGAAAAGAGCAAAGTACTTTGCTTTCTTACGTCCAGCACATTTTGGTTGAACTTCATTACTCTTGTACTCCTTTTAGTAAAAATGATACATCTGAAATGCAATTCAATTTTACAAAACTAGTCTTTCTTTAAAACCTGATATTTCTACTTTGTTGATGATGTTGTTCCAGCCCAGCAGTGGAAGAAAGTATTTGGAACTTCATGATTACCTAAAGGACACAAATTTTGTTTTTTGACAAGCAGGACTGCTTAGCAGGCCTGATTTCACACATCTTGAGTGCCCTGATTGCTTCCAGACTGTGTTCTTGGAAGTTCAGGAAGTTCCTTACTGGGCAGCTTCTACAGGAGAAATTCTGTCAGTTTGTTATTTATTGTGTTGATCATTCTCAACTATCAATGCACTCATGAGCCTCCCTGCTATTATATTATCATGACTGGATCCCCATGAACCCAAACTTCTTGCCTTTCCCATAATCTGCTACAAGGCCACTCCATATGAGCTTTCTGATTCAGCTCATGTGCAGGGAACCAATGCAAGAACCATTACACAACACATAAGGTGTCTATGTATTTTCCCATGCTAATCTCCACCCATCCCAGCCACTCACCAAGTATTAGGTGTGACAGAAGACATCTTGCCCGACATGGGTATATTCAGCTTCCTTGTCTTCACTGTAGCATTTATGTCTTTCCTCTTTTTCCAGCAGTCAGTGGGATAATTAATTTTCAGAAACTGATTGTGTTCTCTAAACATTTCCAGAATAGAGAAGGCAATGAACAACATAGCTAGCGCCTAAATTCTCTTTTGGGTTGAACTTTGAAAAACAGATTGAGAAATAATTTCCAGTTATACCACAGTGCCAAAAAATGTTAGCAAAAAGCCAAGAAGCTGATATCAGAAAATAAAGTCCTCCCTGTTGGATGATGACAGGGATTAATTCAGTGCAGCAGCACCTCCGTTAGCTGAAAGGATTGAGAATGTGGGTGCAGTGACAGAGACCTTGATGGTTACCAAATGCTCACGTCAGTCCCATTTCTGAGATTTTGTGACATGACAGCAGAGTCTGACATAAAAAGGAAAAAAACCCACCTAAGGACAAAAATATATTACAATAACAGATTAAAACCAGCCTCTTAATCCTGCTTGATCTTTCTGAAATACTTAAAGCTAATTATATAATTATGAACAGAATGCTAATGTTTTTATTGGGTTCTTTTTCTGGATCGCCTTTCAATTGGATGGTAAGTGTATATGAAATTCAGCTTCAGTCCGGCCCCATCCCCCAACCCCCAAAACTATCAATCATCCTTACTTCCCATTGCTTTGTGGCCTCTTGTCATGCTGTAGCTCTCCTAACTGAGTTGACAGACCTATCTCTTCTTGCGCTCTTCCCCAGGCAACCTGCTTCCCCAAGTTCTGCTTCTCTTTCATGTACACAAATGCATATATATGGCATGAGCTATTGAACTTTTGATTCAGTTTTAGTGCTCGTGAGAAGACCAAATGAGAGCTCTCAGGTTTTTTAAAATCTGCATAATTTTTACTCAAGGGCTGTCAGTTACAGGCACTTGAAATGTTCACTTTCTTCGAAGAGATCTGTTCTTTGCATCCCAGCCTTGGACCACGAGCTCATTCCATATTGTACAGCAAGTAACCTTCAAGAGCAAAAACGTTCTGGTTGTAGGTCTTGCTGGAATTGGAAGCAGCAAGTGAAAGGCTGGGTATCACAGGAATCCGAACTATTCAGTATGTCAACATTATTTGAAGAGCCACGTGTGCGTCATGTTCCTGTTTGCAAGCTAATTAGATTACTTGTTTTGAAAGACGGATTAATGAATTAATCACAGGGTGTGGTGGATGTTTTTTCTTAATGTTCTGAGACCAATTTAATATGAATGGGGTTTATTTTTTAATATGTATGACTCATTTCAGAACTGGAAAATACTGAAAGTAGAAACGTGAAAATGATAACTGTGTTAAAAAATGAAAATTACAATCACTGCCATCTTTGGCACAGCAAGCTTTCTTTTATGTTATCTGAAACTGTAGATAGTACCAGCAACCGTGGAAAGAGGGAATGATATGATAATTTTCTAGTTAATAAATCAGAGCTGAATGGAAAAGGGTGTGGCTTTGATTGCGCAAAATGCCAGACAGGTTTCTGGTTTGCAAAACTGAAACTGAGGGTGGTTCACATCTTGATATGTTCTCATACTCCAGCATTTATGGAAATTCTAGTCATTTTTTGTCTTTATTCAAATTAATTAAATTTTGGGCAACCCCTAACACTACAAAATGTACTGACCCAAATTTATTGACTCAAAGGCAGAAGGCAGCATGGATCAGGATCTAGCCCTGGACTCTGCATAGAGGGAGACACACATTTCTGGCCAATTCAGCAGCTGCACCAAGTTGGGCACTTACATGTGCGCACGCCTTTTCACTTATTTTCCTGGTTTTCTGTTTTTCTGTTCTAGACAGCTACCTACCTAATGGGCCAAATTCTGCACATCCTTTTCTTGGTCACCTAGCCCACTGAGAAATGAATGGTGGGATCCTGGCACTTGGCACACAGGAAGGAAAAGAGTCTCAACATTAGGCAATGTCAAATTGTGCGATTCTGAGCAAGACAATTTGTACGAACCATGAACCATCCGATCTTCAATCAGTTTGAAAATGAGAGGTGGAGCCATATTTTCAAATATATTTACCTCAATAAATAAAGATAGATATAAGTGTCCAAGGACAGAGATAAGGTGCGCTAGACAGTTTTTTAAAGTGCCTGGGAAAATCCCACTGTATCAATAGAAGCTAGGCAGCTAGACACTTATTAAAATCCCACAAATCAAACACCTTTGTAAACGTGGTCTTTATTTCCTGATCCCTTCTGTTTTCATCTTCAGCTGTACAAACACTGCCCCTAAAGATATGAGATGTGCAGTTCGTTTCCCAACAACCTCCTGGTTCTCCTTCGTTACTAAAACTGAGGAAATGACCAAACTACAGCCCGCAAAATCTGCATTACTAGTAAACAGGACATTGTACAGACCATATCCAATAAGGTCTCAGAGTTCCCATACCTGTTGATTAGGAAAATAACCATTTTTCTTGAATGTTGGCTGACTGTTAAATAGAAATTAGCAGACAAAACCCACAGAAACGTTGAGTCCTAATCATCTTTCGGAGTATGACTATGCAAGTGTCTGTAAGAGATCAGGAATAGGAATGACAATGGTGAATGAATGCTACCAATAATGCATACCATTGCTAGCTATGTATTTAGTTGTGTATCGCGATTTCTCTTCACATCTGCTTAGTTTGAATGCAATAAAATAGTGGAAGAGCTGCCACCATCATTCAGCAATTGCAAAAACCTTGAAGTGGTGTTCCGGTGTGCTTTATGGAGCATTCACTCCAGGGTTGCTGAGATTTATTACATCAGCTGGAAAACAAAATAGTGATCATTTTATGGTTTTGGATGTCTAAAGGAGAAAAATACTACTTTTAGGCATTTGCCAAGTACAGTGGTGCATTTCAAATCTCTATTAACACTGTATGCTCCCACCAGAGAGGCCAGATAGATGAATTTTTTAGTTCTTTTGCTTTTTGGACATTAGCTGGTGTATGACAGTGTTGTAATATGACATGTTGCCAGCAAGTTTATCACATACGGCTCAAAGAACGTAAATCAGTATTGTTCCTTAGAATAAAATATGCTGCTTTGACCATAGAGCATAGTGTACAGAAAAGGCAGTTGGATGGATTTGCTGGAAGGGGCAGGGACGAACGGCTCCGCCACCAGCCTCAGCACCCTGGCAGATCAGGTCACATGGTGGGAGCCCCCCAGCTCACTCCTGCTCTCCTTCTCCCAACAGCCAACTCTCCATTCCCACCCAGAGTGATGCACCCAGCGCCATGTCCCTCCCCATGCCCTGCTCCCCTCGCTCTGTAACTCTCAGACCCTGTCCCCAGCACCGAGCTGCCCATAGCTCTACACAACACTGGAACAGACATCCTCCACAAATCAAAGCAAGTCGCCCAGCACAGGCAGTGACTTGCAATGGGAATAGGGATTTCCCCAGGTAATGGTCAATGGGAAGTGTCCCAGGTGCCCGGGAGGATGAACTCACTGGGATCCTTAGTTTTTCTGTGATGTCCTCGGAAAACTTATTTGCATGTCCAACATCACGTTAATCTTCTCTTAAGACAGTCACTCATACCCATAGGAGAATTTGGGCTGAAAGGAGCTCAGAGGTCATCTGGTCCAGCCCCAGCTAATAAACACCAAGACAACGGGCAGGTTTGGTGTTTCCTGGCTGTGCATGAACATGGTGTGGGCTCTCCCCTCCTCCTTCCAGCCCAGGCTTCCCTAGCCGGGGAATGAACATCACTGCACAACTTGCAAAAAACATCTCTTGCGACCAAGAGGGAGCCTGCAACAGCTGTGACTGTTTTATTTTCCCCTGCTTTAGCTTTTGCAAGTGCTTAAGATATGTCTTATCTCTTTTCCCTCCGTGGAGCCATCTAAGCTGTTTCTTGGTGGTTTCTTCACGGGGCTCAGGGTTTCAGCAATAAATAGTTCAAGGGCATTTTGTGGCTCAGAGGTCCAGAGCCTTGCCCACTGCAGCGAAGGCTCAGCACGGTCACTCCTAAAACCATTCAAGCTGAAATGAGAAAGCCTTCAGGACGTTTCAGTGCTAAACTGAGAAAAAATAAAATAAAATGAGCTTTTTAAAGAAGAAAACTTCTATCGTAAATGCTATTGAGTGCTCACTATCACATTCCATGGCATAATTCTGTCCGTTGGGGATAGAAACATTAATTACAGAGGTCTGTTGAAAAATGAGGCAGTTAAGAGTTGGATGACTCTCTGTCAGCTCCATCGCAATAGGTTTGGAAAGAGCTTCTTTATTGTACGTCTGGAGATCAAGAGCAGCTTTCCATCAGTGTAACTACAGAGAACAGTATGTAATCGTTTTTCGGTCTCAGTTTTAAAAAGAAATTACAAAATTGAAAAACAAAATCAGGTGAGTTCTACTTCAGTGACACATTTACTCTTCTCAGGTGCTTGTAGCTTTAAATAGTTCTATGACAACTAGAATTTAATGTGGTTCATACCATATGGTTTTATTTTAGGACTGCTTAGATTAATTTACACTAGAAGGATGCAAAATTGCTATTACGAGCTCATTTAAGGAACTCAGTTTAATTGCCAGTACAAAAGTGATGCTTAGAATAGATGTCTATTAACATGTAATATATCAGAAGGAAGAATATCCAAGCTATCTGGTGTCTTTAAAACAAAGTAAGCAGATTTAAAACTTCCTCCTTCAATATAAAACGATCTCTATTTATCTGAATATTGTTTTAAATTTTAAAAGAGTCTTGAAAAAGTTAGAAGGAACAAACCCTGATAAAATCTAATCAAGGAAACACATTTAATATTAAAACAGATTATTTTCCAGCTTTTTTATATAATAGGTTTCATAGCAGTTCTAGTCCTAATCCTATTTGAAGACGTATTGGAGTAAAAGAATGAGTTGGTTTCCTTTCCCACCTGAAAGGGACCTATTGCCCCACCAGAGCACACAATCATTCACATCATACATCCAGCAACAGTGCGGGAGATGAAATAAGGGTCGGAAATTTTTTGCTTTAGCTTTTGTTGATTTGCTTGCACCCACTGAAGAAAATTGGCAAAGAAGAGCTCAGGTAAAGCAGACCCAGGTACTGCTGCAGGACAACGCTGCTCTATGCAAGATCACGTTTCTGCACTTAAAGGAGGTTATCGGAGTGCCTGGACTCACTCCAGGTCTTGTTGGACTCGTGGTAGAGTCCCTCCAGCTGGCACAGCAGGAACTGTAGAGTGCAGCAGCCTGGATCCATGAGTAAATACCATTTGTCATCACTGGTTTTCTCAGCAGATTTCCCTCCCACTTTTAGAGAGAAAAAAAGGGGGAAAAAAGTCTTGCTAGCCTCGCTGCTTTCTACTGGAGGCATTTTTATAAAGTATTCTTTTTTAACATCAGTAGAACTCAAGCTTTCTCATTGTTGAAAACTACTGTGACGATGGAGAGCTTTTTCCTGGTTTGATAATGAGGTATATTTCTCACCATTTACCCTCTTGACTCTTTAAATAGCTTTTATTGGTATAATCTATCATCTTCATCTTACCTCCCACACACAGAGAAAAATACCCCATAGAGAATGGTGTTCATATGCATTTATTAGTCGCTATGAGTCTTATTACTGCATTTCATACTGAGCTTTAAAAATTTTAATAATGCATTGTCCTCTCAGAAAAGATGCTGCACACTTGCTTAGTGAATAATAAGTCTCTAAGAAAGCTCACCGAGTAAAAACATTGTAATTCAGCTGGCAGTTATATGAAAGAATTTAACGTGTGGTTAATACGTTAAGGCCTTTAATGAGGGTTGACCGTAAGTAAAACTAAGGCTTAACATTACTGTATGCTCACCACCTTGAAGTTTGGCCTCACCAAGTGAGACAATGTGATGTACTTTGTTTGAGTTCAAACTGCGTTTGAAACCCTGCACACAAAAGCAGTCAGGCACCAGCTGTGTCTGGAAAAGCATCCATTTTGTCCATATTCATCTGAAATCACAGTCAGTGCTGCCAGTACAAAGGGAACCGCCGTTATAAGGAACTTGCTTTATTCCCATGTAATAGGTACAATGTTTTACATTTCATAAATTAGTCTTCAACTTGCCTGAACTATCGCTCTTTCATAGTGTCCTGGTTTGAGCTAGGACAGAAACAATTTTCTTTTAAGTCATTTTACTCTTCAGTTAAGTCTCTTCTAAGAGACTGCACACTCTCAAATTAACAGCATCTTTTTCAGACTATGTCTGCTTCTAGGAGTGATAGTGCTCGATGTTTATAGTTACTCCTGGAGTAACGGTACGAATGGTACGCAGAAAGCGTCTTGCTTGTACTTATTCCTATGGAACCAAGGTCACTGCTTGGCTCTGCTGAACTTCTTATGTGCCAGAAATGAAAGAGCAGAAGAGGGGTCACAGCTGTGACCCTGCGGTGGGGAGGAGTGGGTCGGACAGGTGACCCAAACCTGACCAAACACAGTATTCCATACCATACCATACGAGTCATACTCAGCGTAAAGCCAAAGGATCACGAGGGTCAAGCTCTCTTCTTCTATGGCCACTGCCCGAGGTGACCATTTCTTCTGCCTTCGATCCTGACCCTTGCCTTCCTGAATCCAGTCCCTGTCTGCAGCTGAGTCCAGTCTGGGACTTTCCCAGGGCCTGCCCTGCAGCGTCCGGGTGACGGGATGGTCATCGGCAGAGCTTAATATTGGTTTTGTGTATATTTGTATATATTCTATTATTTTTCTATTATTGTCATTGTACCTTTTATTATTGTTTCATTAAAGCTGTTTTAATTTTCCCAAGCCATAAGTCTCTCTGCCTTTTCTCTTTCCCTTCCCTTCTGGGGATGGAAAGGGTTAACAGAGAGCATCTGTACTCCATTTAATAGCCAGCCCATGACAGATGAATAGTTCGGACATGAGGTGGGAATGCTCATTTCTCTGGCATTTATTTGGAAATCACAGCTCACGCTCACATTAGTTGCTAATACCTCAAACAGCATGCTTTTATGCATCTTGTTTACATAGATTTTTTTCATATCTTCACTGTTCATTAGACTTTATATACTATGATTAACACTCCTTCTCCGCAGCAATTAAGAAATTTATCAGATTATAGCCATCACTGTATAGGACCACCATACACTGAAAAATTAAGCTCCGTTCAACAGAAGCAAGTATCTCTGCACTAATTATCACCAGTGATAGTTATGCATAACAATAAAAAGCTTTCTAGAAAGATAATGAGGCGAATTTTGCTTTCAACAACACTAATGTAAACGCATAATAATTCTGGCACATCTGCAGTGTGGTTTTCCAGATTTACAGAGCCACAGTTGGACTGCGATATTATTTGCAATGGAGTTTAGTCAAATCTGCTTATTTCAGCAACCACCGCTCAGCGGCAGGTATGACTGTCCCATGCAAATCACTAGTCATGGGTTTCTGTGGCAGTTTGCCTACGCAAGACGAGATGAACCCAACCGACTATAATCACTGCTTCCCTCCTCTGCAGCAGGAATTGGCGCTGTGACACACAATACCAGCTGCTGGACACTGGCTGCTATAATAAAAGTTAATTTGCAAGATGGTATGGGCTGCATTACTTTTCAACACGCCAAAATGCTAACAGTTGACCCAACCTTGGGCCAGGGTTGTTTTATCAGCAAACTGAAAAAGGAAGTAAGTCATGAGTCATACAAAAAGCCGTAGATGACAGAGAATTATTTAGATTAGTCAAAGCCACGGGAGTCTGGAGGGATACTAGAGTAACTTAAGAACATGAAGCAAAGGAGCACAGTGGCAGCTGAAATTCTTTGAAGCTAAAAAAAAGGGGGATTAAGGTATTTACCTGGAAAAAAGGTGCAATTTATACAATGTGGAATAGCTTCACTAAGGTTCTGAAAGAAACTTCCACAGCCTCCCTGCTTCCTATTCCCCCGTCTTCAGTCCTCCAGAATACTCTACAGCCTGTTTCTTCACTAGCAAACCCTGCAAGAATGATGGATGGTTTACGTTAAACTTCTGTGTCATATCAGGTAGCTAAGGGATTAAAACCCAAGACTCTGATATTTCACTGAGTACCCTAGCAGTAAGCCTTTGGACTTTGAATTATGTTTTTACGCAACGAAAGAAAGCGCATGCAGCAGCTGCATTACAACGGGCTGCAGAGGCCACCCCTGCATCCTGGATGGAGCCCGGTGCATCAAGAGGCTCTCACTGAGCCCCTGAGGGGGCATGAGCAGATTATCAAACTCTTGGAGCCCTTCCAGGACACTACCCGAGTATTGCGTTGCTCAGGATATGTCATGATGTGTGACCAGGCACCCAATCCTGAAACTAAAATTAAAGTGAGATGGAGCTGCTCTCAGATTTTGGGCTCCGTTTAAATCCCAGGTCCACTTTTGTATCCCATCCCAAGATACTCCTATAACAAAGACCCAGAGAGGTAAGGAGCAATAGTCCATTTCTCAAATGTGTTACCAGAGACTATACCCCACTGCGATGCTGTTAAAAGATGTCCATGTTCTACAGTTAAAAACAGTGTTTAAATTGAACTTGACTTCCTAAACAGGCTTGTGGTTTTTTCAGCCATGGTCAGAAATCTGCAACAAATGCAGCTGGGGTGCCCCAAATGATAGTGCTAGGTATGAAAAAAATATTCAGAGGGACAGTCCGGGCTGCTGCTCTAAGCAGCATGGCCAAAATTCACAGCCTGAGGGAAGGGACACAGGCAGCGTCCATGGGTAGCATGGCCTGTCTCCCCCAGGGAGGTTAGACTGGCCCCATTTCTGTTTGAAGGCTGGTTACCAGGGAAGAGGTTTGGTGTGGGACAAACACTCAACGCTGTGTCGCTAGTTACCTCCAATTTTCTGTCACAGAGTGTGCTCATTCATCTGCACTAAGCGACAGTTTCATTGAAATAAGAAGGTTTTTTGAGATCAAGAACCAGAAAGGAGTGGTAGAAAGACTATGGCAAGATAGCTGGTTGCTTTAATTGAAAATGCAGCAGTGAAAGAAAAATCAGTAAGAAAACCAAAATTTGACTAGTTTTCCCGCCGTGTTCCCTCTCTGAAACAGAGATAAAGCACACACCTGAAATTTTCGAACAGAAAGCCGATGTCGCTTCAAGCAAGTAACCCACTACCCACACAAAAGTTCTTCAGATAGGGGCACATCAAACAGGAGACCCAGCAGCAGGCAATCAGCTTAACTAATCACCCCTTTGAGAGCAGCTCTTTAGGGAGAGCCAGCTGAGCCATAAAAACTGCTGGGGATGAATGACATCAATGCAATTTACTGCCTTTATTCAAATAAAGACCTCAGCGTAAGGAAATGATTTAAGAGACAACTAAACTCTGCTAGAGTCATAATTAGTAAATAATAGGTTCCATTACACATATTTGTGTATACAACTAATTCAGGATAATTAAGAGAAGCATATGACAGAACAAGCTCTCCCATTTTTCTCAAAAACGTTTTATTAACATTACTTATGAATTCATATTTAGAAAATATTGTAGGTGAAATCAATTGAAATTCAGACACGGCTCAAACACAAAACATAAAAGAAGGTGCAATAACATCACCATAGGCATAATCTACCATAAGAAATACAATAGTGCCTCAAAGGAGAGATTACAAGAGGTTTGCAGAAGCTTCTGCTTTAACAGCCACCACATAAACACAAATATCAAGATCCTCAGCAGATGTAACCAGTGTAGCTCCATTAAATCAATAAAAATCTGCTGATTTATGCCAGAAGAGGATCTAGAGTATAACTTAGTGGAAATTTCAAATGTTATGAAAAAGTAATGGCTACATTTTCATTTTTATACTCAAGTAGCTTATTCATTGCCTTTGTCAGAGTGTTTATCAAAGCATCCCTATTCCAAATTTTCTCTTGTGGGATGGGCCAGATTTAAGTTTGTACTTCTTCTACTGTTACGAAGGCTTCTGAAAGCCTTGACTCTGAACATAAATGTAAAGGACAGTCTACTCAAATGATAGTGCCAAAGCATTTAAAATGGCAGGGCAATAAACCTCTGAATACACTTTTGAAAGGTTCCTTTTCTTCAGCAAGCAGAGGTTGCCAAAAAAATCCATGGTAGAACTTTATCTTTTTACTCTCCTTAGTTATACTAAGATACAACTGATTTTTCAAATCTTAATTCGTTTGTATAGCTGCAATATTCTCCCAAGGCGGTAGTAACATTCCCCCATAAAAACATGGAAATCTCAATACCTGGCTTTGCCAAAGTATTACTGCAAAGACAACAGAGCAGAAGAATCAAACTTAGGTTTATTCTTCTTCTATTCAATGCAGTCCTTTACAAAAAGTAAGTTGGAAATAAAAAGCAGTTCTGAAAGACAGAACTCTGTCAGTGTATAAAACTGTGTGGAAACTATCTTACAAAAGAAGAAAGGGGAATCAAAAGAAGGTGTTTCAAACACCCAAGTGCACGTCAGCTTTAAGACTTTGGGTTATACATCTGAGGTTTTTTAATCAGTTTTCTCATCATTTTTCTGCGGAATACATTCGTTGGCTTGTTGATTCTTGGTTTCTGGGTCCCTGCTAAGAAAACAAAGGAAGCAGTTAGGGAAACAGTATGACAAAACTGTTTCTACTCTTTATTGTTTGGGGTATTTTTTTTTTGGTATTACGCTGTTCAAGTAGTTGATCCAATAATAACAAACATATCAGAAACTGCAAAATGTGTTCTGGACTCCCCATTCTCACACACTGTAAGGTCTCCAATGTGTCCACCTTTGGCACTGGAGCCCTACTTCGCTGTTCTTTTTCCTGAGCAAGCATCAAAGTATTTTCTAGCTATCCTGCAGTGACAGCAGAATGGAAGTAAACACACTTCTCTATCGGGGCGGGGGGGGGGAAGAGCTATTACTATATTTCTCTCAACAACACTGGGGCAAAGTCTATAATATAACCAGTGCTTGCAGGAGATGAAAAGGTAAAATGATTCGGGATTCTGCACAGAACTGGGTTTCACACAAAAGCTGCAGAGTGGCCAAAGACAGTCGAGGCTATCTTCCAGGAATGCTTACGAAGGCAACGTGAAACGTGTAAAAGCAGTTCAGAAAACTACAGCTCAGCAAACCTGACTGAAAATCTTTTGTCTTTATGCTACCTGTTTACCTGCATGTGGAGCCCCTGTGGCCACCCCAATGTATTTTCACAGTCACCCCAACATATTTCTTTTCTTTTCCAACATGAACTTTTTAAATGAAATGAATCAGAAACCTTTTCACTCCAAAAGCTATAGATCAATTCAAACAGCAGCTGCATATTTGCACAGGGAAGGTCAATTGAATCCACCTTGGGACTCCAAAAGGTAACAGGAAAGATCCTGGGGAGGGAATTATGGGAGCAGGAGAGAAGGAGTGGCTTAAGCGGCCTTAAAGGTTTGCTTAATGTTGCTGTACACTCCCAAGATATGAAAATGAATATGTATAGCACAACACTAATTAGCACTAATTATTCCCTTAACTGTGGGCTTTGGTTGTACCAAGCCCTACTGAATTGTGAAATCCACAAGTCAGTGAAAAAGCTTATAACCGATCTTTTACGTTTAGCTATCTGGCACTCTAGTTACGAGTCAGACAGCGTTTCCTTACTTCTTTCTTCCACAAAAAGAGTGAGGAAGGGAGAACCCCCAGGTGGCTCTGGCTGGGTGTGGGCAGGGGCAGAGCACGGCAGCAAGATGCTGAAGAGGCAGTTTCCTTCCTCCTCTCTCTTTGCACACTTAGGCTGGAGCCTGGCCATTTCCCAGCTAGTAATAGATGCAAATTAGATAATCACAAGCATCTCAGATAGACTTGGCAGACTATTAAAGACTCCCTTACAATACTAGAATGGCAGAGACACACTCAGACTTGTCACCCACAGAAATATTACTGCCATGACTAACTGGCAGACAATATATTTACTTCTGAGGACCGTGCTCAGGGTGCAGTCCTTGTCCCAGCCCTGGGTTTTCAGCCCAGAACTGAAAAACCATCTCCTGACTTAAGCTTTCTGATTACACATCTCAAATACCAAAGTACTCGGACCTTGTACATATCTCATGTTTAAAACAGAGCTGCTTTTTGGCTTTTTTTTCCCCCCAAAGTCAACGTACGTGCCAGGTACAGCCTTAAATTTTTTTTCCCCATTAGTATCAACTTTTTAAGTATTGTGCTGTGTTAACTTCCTGAGTGCTCTGGGGATCGACATATAATCATGCTTTTCTCTCTCTCTCATTGATTTACATATCAAATTAATTGAAGTACCATATTAAAACTTGCAATAACTGGTATGAACATAGGACTGCAGGTAAAAGCACAACTGTTCTGACTTACAAGCACAGCCAGCAGCTGATTTGAATAAAATCATTAAGAAAAATCAATTATTATCCCCAACCTTTCCCCCACAGCCACAGAAACAGCTGCCTCAGCACAACTGATGAGGGAGAAATCTTTAGCAATGGGAATGGGAAATGGGAAAAAGCAGCAGTGAATCAAGGGAGGATGGCAACTGCTGAAAACATGAAGGAAAAAAGTAAATTGTTTTCACAACTTACTTTAATCTTACTTTAACATATCTGGAAGAAAATGAGACCGTAATTAGTATTCATGCTGGTACTGAACAGTTTAAAGACTGATTCCTTGTGGGCTCTAGTAAGTTAATTAGTGTTTTTGGGTGCCCTCCCTTCTCACTTCATTCAAAAATGGTGTAACCACCTCACATCACACCGTTCTTGTCAGAAGGATTTAGTGTTGCATCTCAGTTTTCCCTGCCTTCGAAAACAGAGTCCAAAATTCAAAAAGCATACACTTGTAACAAGCCAAGGTGTGTATTTTGATTGCTTTATCTGCTTGTAACTGACAGAATAATATTAAAAAAAAAATCTTACCTTTTCTGCAGACATTGTAGCAATCTGTCTCAGTAACAAAGTTATTGGCATTTCCACCACAGCCAGTGTATTTGAACTCCTTACACGATTTAGTCTTGGTGTCATAATAATAGCGAGGCACAGAAGAAGAACACAATCCTTCATCCTTTGGGCTATAGCACAGCATGGGACCGGCTTGAAAAAAAAAGGGGGGGAGGGGAAGAGAAGGAGAAAGACAAATTATATAAATGTAATCTCTACACCTGGCTTCTTAAAATTTACCCTGCCATAAATTTTGTGGCTAAACAGCTCTTGTTCCCATTGAACTGACATGACTGTTACCGATGTCTTCAGAGACTTACTACATCTTATTCCTGTGAGTTATGAATTTGAGAAAGCAACAGTCCCAAAAAATAGGATTGCTACCCCACAAATGAAATTCACCAGCTTTCCCCATTCGTCGTGCCATACATATGACAGCTGAGATACTTACACAGTCTGGCCAGAAATCTTATTCCATTTATATAGGAATGATCACTAGATGACCTTTGAGGTCCCTTCCAAGATTCTATGATTCTACGAATATAACAACAATTCCAGCAGAACTACCTCTGCAGAGGAAAAAGGCACTATTCTGTTTATCCTCGCTATGATTTTGCCAGCAAATCCTGCCCGCTTGCAGCAAAAAGTATAAAACGCAGCACTTGCCTCACAAGGATCACGTTTCATTTTGCCTGAACAAAATTTTACTTTTCCTGCTGGAGACCTTTTACCAATTTATTGGATGTGCAACAGAGAAATTAAAAATAATCCAGCGTTCACTTAAGAAAACACTGACCATCTGTCATTGGCCAAAAATAACTGTCCTCATCAAGCACTAATAAAACTCAGGCAGTGACAGCTTTTATACATTCTGGTAGATCTCCCTTCTTCAAAGACCCTGTCTTGCACTGGATATTAATGTGGTGTTTATGACAACACTTAGCTATAGTCACTGGCTCATAATTACCACCTCTCTTCTTTAAAGCTCGTATGGAGAAACAGTGAAGAGTCATGTCAGGACAAAAAATTTTATCAGAAGCTGAGCTGGCAAGTGCCAAAAACCCAAGCCACCTAACACCATCTCTCAGGCCTGAATTTCAGAAAGGCACCTCCACTTTATAATAGGATATCTCTGCCCTGAACGTGACTGCCACAACATCTCATACGTCTGCCTCACCACAGACCTCCAACCTTATTTCCCTTCAGATTACACATGTACAGCTCTCTAGAAGTCAAGAGATCGGTTGGGTGTAGCTGTGGGCATATTTAAGATCCAGTATTAAACCGACACAGCATTTCAGCTCTTTCAGTAACAGCTGAGACAAGAGACACATGAAAGTCTGCAGACAATATAAACACCCTCTTCACAGACGTCTTCAAAAATATCACTGTATGGGCATCCAGAGGAAAATATCAAATAAAATATCATCTTCATATCTCTTTCAAGCCATCTATTTTATTAAAAATTTGGAACAACCATTACTTTTCTCTGGCAGACAGTGGTCCACACAAGACTGCAAATCTCTGAAGTTGTTGCCGTTTCCGTAACAGCCACCGTAGATGAACTCTTCACACCTCATGGAGCTCAAGTTGAAGGCATATCTTCTTAGATGACTCCTGCAAGGTCCTCCATCAGCCTCCATCCGGCATAATTTGGGCACTTCTGCAAAAAAAAAAAAAAAATTTCATCCTCCATAAAATTAACCCCTTGTGCTCCCCGTACTGAACAACATGGTAGTGTAGGCACAACGCTATTACTCCGATCACAGGTAAGTCACAGCTTGTCTCACTACCTGTATTCTTTAATAAAGTGGGATAAACTTTACAGGAGGAATTGGATACCTTAATTAGCAACTAATCGTAATATTAAACTACGTTTCAAACAGTAATCGTTAAATTCCACACGTCGCCCCTGAGACAACTCGCTCCGGTTTCTCTGCATAAAATTGACACCAGCGAGACAGTTTGCAACAGCCAGGAGGGACAGATGGGGCCGGGCACCGAGCATCCCGCAAGCAGCGCAGACTCCCCAGCGTTCCCACAGACCCCGTCCGGCCCCCGGCGCCCCGGGGCCGCTCCGGCGAACCAGGCCCCGTCGGGTCGGCCCCCGGCGCTGAGGAGGGCGGCGGGGCCGGACCCCGGACTCACTCTTGATGGTCCAGCAGCTCTTCTCGCAGTCGTCGAGGGTGAGGAAGTTGTTGGCGTTGCCGTGGCAGCCCCCGTAGGTGAACTCCTGGCAGGTCTGCGTGTACCTGTCGTAGTACCAGCGCGGCACCAGGGCGCGGCAGGGGCCGTCGTCGGGGGGCAGTAGGCAGGCGCGCTGCTTCTCTGCGGGAAACACCAGCGACCGGGGCTGAAGCCACCTCGGCGGCGGAGGCGGCCCCGGCCCCGCGTAGCCGCCCGCGGGCTCCCGCCGAGCGCCCGCTCCTACCTGTGAGGGTG
>VZSC01015870.1:39372-86913 GCA_013398225.1 Steatornis caripensis
GGAGCGGCAAAACGCTTCCCAGCCGTGTGCTGCCCCTCGGTTTCGCCCTGCGGGGGTCACCGGTGGCGGGCGGGCTCTGTGTGCCGCAGCCGGACCCGTGCTCTGCCCGGGGCGTGCAGGGGAGGCCGGAGCTCCCGCCCAGCGGTCGCAAAACGCGAGGTGACGGTCTGACTGCGAACGCCGAGCGCAAGGAAAAGCGGAACGGCGCCCGTGTGTCGTTGCGCTGTTTCTAGAAATGGGAGGGCGTGGGGTGGTAACGGGAGGGTGCTGCGAAACTGAATCACAAATCAAGAGGAAGGGGGCCACGTCCGGTAAGGTACCGTGTAAACGGACAATCTACGAGTAATGGTGGTGTTGGTGAACTCTGTGTACTCCCAACAGTGAGGTCAGCGTCACCTGCAGAAGGCTGTGGTAGAATTAAGCACACCTGTCAACACTAGAGATTTAGGTGGTTTGGAGGTGCTGAGCCCTGGTGCTGAGCATGCTGCGGGGGCTGGGGCCAGCTGTGTGCGAGAGAGGTACACCCTTAAACTGTGGCCTGAGGAGAAATGTGCCGAGTGTTCGGTGCCTCCTATGAGGAATCACCAGTGTTAGGGTGGTAGCTGTGTGAGAAGCAGCAGCATGTGTGCAGGTGCTGTGGACTGTAAGGACTTGTCTGTCATTTACCTGTAGGTAAGTTCGTGAGTCCTAGCTCGTGGTGCAGTGCTCTGCCATAGCTTTTAAAAAACAGTACACACGGGGTTGCCAAACATTAACTCATTTATATGAGTTTGGAGTTGTGCTGTCATATCTTTGATAGATGGTTTTTAAAATTCCTTGAGGAATCTTGTGTTTCTATGGATAAATGTTTTTCCCTGATAAACGTTTTTCCAAATTTCACCTCTTTCCCAGTTCAGCTGTGTGCAAAAAGATAGTGGAGGTACTTCTGAGTCATGCGATGTTTACTTCAGGGGTATTTTTTAGTAATTAACTCTCATAGTTGCAGTGTTGAAACAAGATATCCCAAAGGCCAGTTAAGCAATCAAGTTTTCTATCACTAAGGTGAGGCCTGTTTTCATTGAGCTTTAGCGGTTGTGGGTTCATCTTCCGTGCTGTAAAAAAGAAACTTGAGTGACAAGGAGAAGAGATGCATGACCAGTCTGTTCCTAAGAAATTAGTTTCACTAGTCTAAATTCCTGGACCTTCTGCAGCATAGAAATAAGCTGCTAGAGAAAGAATCAGTAGAAGTTGGCAATGAATCCTCTTCTCTCAACTGGATTTATAGCAGAGGATTTCGTAGCTAATACCCTAGTGTCAAGTTTGGGCTGATCCTGTCTGGAGCGAGCCTTTGCTCTGTGTATTTGCAGAGTCATCTGCCCGCTGAACTCATTCCCTGGCACACTGTGCCCTGTTACCTGCCAGGGCGCTATGGCTACATTAGGGAAAAATCAGTGGCTTTCTGAAATACAGGGGAGAAGGCTAGACATTGTGAAGGCAGTAATCTAGATCAGGAAGATTTTAAAAGCCCTCTTTTGTCATGGATAGTTTAAGGCACACATTGTTTTGTATGTCACGTGTTTGCCACTGTGTATTTACCGAGATGAAAAAGGAGGGTGGGAAAGTTGGCTGTATTAGTGCTTGCTGGTGCAGTGTGTGCTGCTCTGCTCTGTAATGCAATGCTTTTTTTTTTTTTTACGAATNATGTCACGTGTTTGCCACTGTGTATTTACCGAGATGAAAAAGGAGGGTGGGAAAGTTGGCTGTATTAGTGCTTGCTGGTGCAGTGTGTGCTGCTCTGCTCTGTAATGCAATGTTTTTTTTTTTTTTACGAATATTCCCCTCCCTACCCCTTGTTTTTATTCCCCCCATGCTTGCTGAAGTGCAGCTAACAGTATGCCTGCCCTACGTTGCTGGGTTGAGTGCAGATAATTGCATCATGGGCTAAAGGGGAATGTGGTGCTACATACATCATATAAATTGCTGTGATGAATATATTGTAGCATAAATTACACTAAGCAACATAAAACCTAATTTTGTCACTGTCCTGTATTTTACGAAATTCTTATATAATGTTTATTTTAGATTTTATCTGATCACATAGAAGAAAAATCACCAGTTTATGTCAAATCTGGTCTCATGTTGTTCACCCCAAGGCTTCTAGCAATCAATGTGTATTTTGGCTTAAGTTAAACTTGTCCCCAGTGACTTTAGGATAAACTGAAAAGTAAAGTCTTTGGGAGAGAATGACCACTCGGGATTTGTAACACGTTTTAAGTTTACATGTTACGTAATTTGGAGCACTCTTTCCACTAGCTAAATCCAGATGCAACTACCAGAGAAACTGGAGAAATGAGCAGTGCAGTTCCATGATTGAGAACTGTTATTTTTTTTGTCTCCATCCATTTTGTTTTTTAATCTATTAAATTAATGTAATTCAGACTATCTGTAGTTTTCCAATTGTTTTGAGCAGGATGAGGAAGAGACTCTTATAATTCCAGGGGGCTGTTTTTAGCAAGGGTATTGAAATAAGCTCGTGAGTGGTTTCCTTTACAACTTTATAGGTCACCGCCCTTCCTCTTGGAAATCGAAAACGTAACTTTTCCTTAACTTGTTGAACAATGCTCACAGTGCAGCGGTATCCTATGGCTTGGTGCAGTGGTTAAATTACAGTATAACTGGCTCAAAGGAAGAAGACTTAACCTACTCCGTGTGTGTGTAAGCATGATAGTATGCATATACAATATATACATGCTGTCCATTTTTCTTCTCTGGCATTAGTAGTAAGAAGCTTTAGGAAATAGGTTTGAGAAGGATTGGCATATATTTTGCTGGAGTTGCATGTAACATAAATGGGATTTCATTTTCTATCCAGAGGTGCCTTGTTCTCATTAGTTACGTTACATCTCTGTAGGATAAGGGGGATTTTCACTGTGGCAGTGAGACTACACCAAAGGACCCTGCTACCTTATTTGCCACTCTTGGCTTGTATATAATGAGTTTCTGTTTATTTATTAATATATGTATTTTTGTAAGAATTAGAGCCCCTTCGTATTAAAGCATGCAGGATCTGAATTAAATACTGACATTCACTTTAACTTTCTGCTAAAATTACTGTAAATTCTGAAATTTATATTGGAAGAAAGTGGCTCTGTTTGACCTTCTACAAAATACTGAAGGGTGACCACTGTTGCCACTGGAGCATCTTGGACGGACTCAGTTTATTTATCTTTGTTGCAAATAGTAAAAACGAGTAACAGAACAGCAACATAGTAAGCTGCTGGTATTACAAATAAATCACTTAAAAGTTAGTTTCTCACTAAACTGGGAGGGAGAAAAGACACAGCTGAATCTGCAAAATACATGACTTGCATCTGTAATTTTAAAACCGTATTTTGCATGGACCTAAGGTAAAAATTTCAGGAAGAGGACAGTTAAAAAATGTGACGTTAGTAGTGCTCACAGGTTTTGCGCCGAGTTCCCTTCTGTCTAAGGGAAGTAAAATGTATTCCTGGGTTCTAGAATATTTGTAATAGCCTTTGTCATCTTCTGTCTGACAGAAACATTACATAAACATTTAGGGACTAGTTCTCTTGCTGGTATAGATAAACACAGCAATATTCTTTACTACCACCAAGAATTTTTGCTGGTAACTTGAGAGAGGAAATTTTCATAGTTGATTTTTGTTGTTATTGGAAGGGGCAGCTGGGATATACCCCTGTAATAAGAGGAATGATCCGCTACATTCACTAGTGTCCTACTAAGACTTGCTTTGAAAGCAGATTAGGAGAGTAGGAAGGGGGGTGGGGGTGGGGAAGAGCTTCAGTACAGTTAAGCAAACTCTGTAAAAGCTTTTTCTAATAATCGAAACATGTAACTTAATGTACAAATGCTTCATTGTGTAGCAAAAATGCAGTAAAGGTCATTTTATAAGCACTGCTCTTATTTGTTGCTCAGAGTCAGACTAGTACATCCATCTGAGATTGCAGTTGCTGTGTCCAAACATTGGATTTTTTTCCTACCCCATACTCGTGTTAGAACAAATTTTCACTGGATCTAGTTAGACTTTTCAATGAGCATCTTTTAATAGGAGAACTGGGCCTAAGGGATGTTTTTGTTGCTCAGGTCTAGTTGTTACATTGCTTTTTCATTGTCACACCTGATTGGATTAGACGATAGTTACGCACTTCCGACAACTAAAATCATATCTTAATAAGCAGTTTATGAGTGACCAAGCAGTTTATGACTGGGCTTTATATAGGTTTTGCCATTAATGTTTAGAAAGTGTAACTTTACTTAAATTTTTCTAGCTCATGTTTGCTTGGAAATGTGCAATTAAATCTCTCCCCCTGCCCGTGTACCCATACTAATGTATGTGTTGGGTGCTCTGAAAGCTGGTCTGTATTTCAGCTCGTCTTGCTCTGAACTTTGATTTTTCTGGGAGATTTTTTTTTTAATTATTCCTCTCTGGGTTCAGAAGAAGCGTGAAAGCCTATATCCAGCTCCCATCCTTGAAGATGATGTTTGGTAGATTACACGAGCAGACTTCCAGGATACTTGGTATGCTTCTTAAAATTATTTGCTGTCATGCAGCCAGGCTTGTGCATCTAGACAGCAACTGCTACATTTTCAGCGTCCTTTAGGAGCCAAAGATCCCTGATCAGTAGCCCTGGTAACACCACTTGAGTTGTATGTTCCCTTAGCTAGGTTTCAATTACTAGGTTTTAACTTTTAATTAAAAAATTAGAGCATTAGTTTCTCTGTAGGAATAAGTCAGTACAAGCTTAATAATTTTAAAGATTTCCAGTAATGCCATTGTATCTGCAATCTGCCATTTTATGTATGTCAGCCTTCAAAATATACCTTGTGAACTTGAGATTGGGCAAACTGTGGCATACTGTGGCATACTGTGTTCCTGAAAGTGCCAGAAATGTCCAAAATGGTGAGAGGCAGAGAGCCTAAGGAGAAGGGAGTAGTGCGGAAGCCAAATTGTTGCCCCTGAAGCTGCTCTTCAGTGGTGGATGTTCTGCTTCCTGCCTGTGACGCATGCCAGGCCGCCTGGGGAGTACGTGCTCTGTGAAAGCTAAAGGACGGGAACGCTGTAGTATGGAGTATGCTCTGATGCACTCTTGACCGTCCATGCTCGTGTCTGGTCTCTGGCACTGCTGCAGAACCGGCAGGATTTTGTCTGTCATCAGGACCCTTTTTTCTCCTCTGTCAGCACCCCCCAGACCTGCTGTGGACAGGAGGCTGGGTTGGAGAAGCGCTGCAGTGTTTGAGAGAGGGAGCTGCTCTTCAGGCAGGTTTGGAGGGTTTCTCGGGAGCGGGTCCTCTCAGACCCGTTGTCACAAGTATTGCTGTTAGAGGTGTGCAGTGGGATAAGCACAACAGTGTGTGTTGTGATTGCATTTTCAAAGGCAGAAAAGGAAATTAGAAACTCCTCTCTTACTTTCCTGGGGAAGCTGATAAAATCCTGGAGAAAAATCACCTCCTTTGGAGAGAAATGTGGAACATTTTATTTCAGCTTAGCTTTCTCCCCACACCCCCCACCCCGCAATGGAAAAAAAAAAGGAAAGTAGAAGGATCTAGAGCATTCTGAATAAAAATGTTTTTCATGATGCTGAGCAATGCAGTAAGTAGATCTTGTGTAAGCTTCTTGTGGTTCAGATGATAGTCCAAATCTTTAGCTGATGATTCAGTATTACAAACTAGGAGACCTTCAATGAGGTCAGCTGTTGTAATCTGTGAGGGTACCCCAAATTTACTAGATACCTGGCTGATATGGTGATGAGCATAGGTTAAGTGCTGGCGTATACATAAATTGCCATAAGCTGCCTGTCTGTGGTGGGTCTCTATCTACAGTTTGGCATGTGCAGAGCCATTCTTTGAATAGCTCTAGAGAATATTTTTTCCTCTTTCAGTGACACAAGACAAAGAAAAGGTGAGGGCAGTAATAGAGTTCGGATCAGTTCCTAGGACTGAGTATTTTCTGTTTTATCTAAAGGATTCAATCCTGATGTGGGCTTCTTGGATGCAGTCAGTAAACCACATCTTTTGTCCAGAATAACTCTGGGTACAACGTAGCCTACTGATGCACTGGGAAGTCCTAGAAGTACGACAGGAGACCCTGCTTGCTGCTTGTGATCCTGGCTGGTGAAAAAGCATCAATGAATATTGGAAGCTCTGCTAATGGAGACAGATGTCTTGGGGAAGGAAATCCATCAGTCCCGACGAATGGTATAGCCCAGCCAGCACTTGATACAACATTGCTTAACACAGTGAATGTCTCCAACTGTTAGCCAGTTTTCAGGTTGCATTTCTGCCTACGTACTGTGTGAAGTCCTGAGCCCTGGGATGGGGAGCAGTGTGTGGGTGGCAAAGATGGATAAACTCCAGAGGCACATGGCCTTGAAATTGGCTCCTGTTGTTAAATTCCACAGTGTCCCAGTACCTTGCAGCTGAGAGGTGGCCTGGGATGGTACGGGCCACAGTGAGATACTGGTTTTATTGCTGCAGGAATGCTCGAACTCCTGCAGAGTCAAAAGCAGGATCCAAACCCCAACACCTCAGCCTCTGGTGAACATTACACTGTACCTCAACTCAGCACCTCTGTATTGGAAAGTACGAGTTGCAGGGGTGAAAAAAAGTAATGCTTCACTTGCTCAGTTCTACATTGCTTTTGCAACTGCTTACAAGCAGCCAGAGCTCCCAGCCATCCGTAAGGCTTGTCTGAGATCAGCGCCTAGGTTGACGTGGCATGCATTTTTGCTTTTGTAGGACAACTGGTTTGAATGTATCTCTGCCGAGATCCTAGGAGTAGCCATGCCCTTGGCACTCACTTGTTCCACTAATTCTGGGTTCTCTGTATTCAAGGCCGGAAAAAAAAGAATACAAAACAAAACTCCTTTGCCTAGTGTATTGTGAAAGTGTGTGGTTTGTCCTCATTGTGGTTCCTTCTGGGATGAGCCCTCCACTTGAAGGTCAAGTTGAACGGGACAGTCCCATGTGGGAGTTTTTAGATATGTTGTAATTTGTGTGTGTGGAAGGTTAGTGATAAGATTAAAACTGCGAAATTGTGTGTTCTGAGGGTTCGTGCTGTGGACAGCCTCACAGGGAACCTGGAGAGGTTGCTTTGTTACCAAATACAAAGAATCACACTTCTTATGAACTGAATTTGTGGTTGCTGTGGATGAGTCTGAACCCAGTCAGCTGATGGGTAGTTGGAGGTGGAAAAGTGGATTTCTTCGACCGATTTTTTTCCCCCACAATGACACCACGTGTCATTGACCAAGAACACAGGGCCCCACGTGGCTTAAAACCCATGGTGTTGAGAATTGAGTGAGAAATGGTCTTTTGATGGCATATTGCTTTGCCCATTGTGGTGTAATTGAATGGAAGATGTAGTAGATATTACTGATAGAGAGAGAGCTTAAGTAAAGTACAATCTGCATGTGCTCAAAGGAGAGAAGGCGTGAAATTCCATAGCACTAAACACAGAACTGATTACTTGATCTCAGGAGGCTCTGCAAATGTGTTCCTATCCTTCTCTGTTGAAGAACAGATTTCAGAAGGGTAGCTGCAGTTCTTGGAGTCCAAAGTAGGAAGCAATTTGGGAATCCTCCCTTTTCTGCCCTATTCTTGGATAGGACAGTTGAGGGGATTGTTCTTGGGAGTTTGCAGGGACTGCAAAGATGCTCAGGTCTGTACAGGAGGGATTTGCTTATGCAACTGTCCTGGNGGGTAGCTGCAGTTCTTGCAGTCCAAAGTAGGAAGCAATTTGGGAATCCTCCCTTTTCTGCCCTATTCTTGGATAGGACAGTTGAGGGGATTGTTCTTGGGAGTTTGCAGGGACTGCAAAGATGCTCAGGTCTGTACAGGAGGGATTTGCTTATGCAACTGTCCTGGGAAGAAGGACATAAAGGGGGAGGAGGGGTTGGCTAGGATCACGTGGGTCCCTCCTCTGCTGGAGCTGGTCCTCCAGCACCTCATTCCTCAGGAAAAGGTTAAGCTGGGCTCAGCTTCCAGGTTCTGGACTGGACCTTTTACTTCGTTTGCATGGTGATGATGTGTGTGCTGTGCTCCAGCGATGGGGCTCCCAGATGAGCCAGCAGCGGCACAGGGTGGAGGGGCAATGTACGCTTCTGTACTCCTTGGCGGACTTGTAGGTTTTTAAGTTTTCAGTAAGCATTGGTAAAAACTTTGTGGTTGGTTCAGGATTTTTTTGTTTGTTTGTTTCCTAAGGTAAAAACTGCAGCCAGATGTATGGGACCAAAAGACCTGCAGTATTCAAATTTCTGAACCAATAATAAGCTTTGCTTTATGTATTAAGTATGTTGTGAGGAACTGTGTCACTGTGAAAGGGAAGAAACACAGTGATTTAAACAGGTGTGTCCAGTTATTGCCAAATGAATAGACCAGGCAAAATTGCAGAATAATCATAAAGTGCATGCTTTTTTTTTTCCTGAAAATCGGATTTTGTAAAAATAGATGAGGACAGGTATGTTTTATTACATAATGAGATGTTACCAACCCTTATGTTACAGGGTTTTTCCCTCCGCTATTTTTTTCCCCCCTTTGAGAAAGGGAAAATTTTGTTTGGTAATAGTTTGTTCCTGTATTTGCTGATCACCGTAGTCTTTGGTACCCAGTGCCATAGCAGATTGCATGATTCCTTTGATGCCTGTGGCACGGCTTAAGTAAAGGTACAAAAAGGAATTGTGATGCTATAATTAATCAATTTTAAATACATATCTTCTTATTTCAGCCATATGTTTTCTAGCACTCGGGAAATTTTTCTGGTTTTCTCTTGTATGACCCTACTGACTGTTGGTTTTAAATCCACTGGAAGATTTTCTGGAAACTCTGGCCACAGTTACGTGCGATGGCAGTGGAGAAACTCAGACGTGAGCAAGGTCTGTTCACCCTTGCTTTGCGGCAGTGAACAGAGAAGTAGAAGTATCTGAAAGATACGTGAGGCGCTAGCAATGACGTGTTATCTCCCCCTTTGAACTAGCTTCATAGGGGTAAGATGGAATGACATTTTTTCTTTAATTCTTAGTGTCTGAAGCTTAGGTACCACCCATTGGGAAAGGGAAAAGGGGAAGACTAAATAACCTAAAATCTGTGTGTATTTACATCTAAATGTGCACACATGCACAGAATAGATTCAGGGGGTGTTACATGTAACATACCTGACATAGTTGATGTGTCTATTTCTGTGTTCTGCCAAGTGCTTAGTACACTTACTAGCAAAATAAAAGATCAGCAATGCAGTCCCTGGAAAAAGAGGGTGGTAAGCATAAAAGCCTGCCATAGAGCCCATGCTCAGTCAGGTCCTACGGTGTGGTCCTAACCTTAGTAAGTCTTCAATTATAATAGGGAAAAATGTAATAAAAAGAGATGTAGGGTAAACCAACGATACAACTTGAAGGGCATTTTCCTTCAAATGCAGTAAAGGCTTAAAAAAAAAGACGTGTGGTAATTCCTTATTCGTTTTAGGTTTTCACAGGCATGAGACAAGATTGAAAATTCGAAGTAGAGTAACAAAATATTTTGAAAAAATGTTTCCAGTAGCCATAGAAAAATATGGAAAGAAGTCAAAGCTGTTTTATTTCAAAACTTTATGTGAAGGTTTAAACCACACTCTCTGGATTCATTGCTTCTAGCTGTAAAGTTTTAAGTTAGATAAATACCGTGGGGTTTTTTACTGCTGTTTCCTCCGTATTCTATGTGCTGCACTCACGTTATTTAGTATCTTGATGATGGCTTGAAAATATTGAGTCTTTACAAGAAACTGCTATCCGTGATTCCGTTCTATGAGAGGTAATGGTTTTAAACTGAAAGAAGGTAGATTTAGGTTAGATATTGGGAAGAAATTCTTCATTATGAGGGTGGTGAGACACTGGAACAGGTTGCCCAGAGAAGTTGTGGATGCCTCACCATTAGGAGTGTTCAAGGCCAGGTTGGATGGGGCTTTGAGCAACCTGATCTAATGGAAGGTGTCCCTGCCCATGGCATGGGGATTTGAAACTAGGTGATCCTTAAGGTCCCTTCCAACCTAAACAATTCTGTGATCTAGATTATAATTTTAGAACTTGTTGGTTTGGGGTTTGTAAAATGAATCATGTTGCTTTAAAAAACTTAAGTCAAAATTACTTTATTTTTGTTTTTTATTGTAATTATCTGGATATTCTGCTTTTAGGACACTTTTTTCTTTTTTTTTTTTTTTCCCACCAAGTGTTATTCACAGGATCCTGAAATAGATACCTGTGCTTAAATCGAACTTTTTCAGTTCAACCCTGTATTGTTGTGGAAAACATTTTCTTGGCTTGTTCCCAGCAACAGTCTTATGACAGCTCAGAGTACAGAAGTTTCTGTATCATTATTGAGGCCCAGTCTCAAATCCTGTGCTCAAACAAGGAGGATTCTTCAGTGACAACTGTTGTAGACAGTCTTTTGCCCAGGTGTACATTTGGCTGGGTAGCCAAGTGTGAATACAGAATAAGAGGCGCAGGTTGTATCCGAATACAAACCTTCCATGTTGTGGGCAAGAGGGAGACTCGCGTTCCTCGTGCAGAGGGGAGGTATGTTTTTGGCAGCGACTGGGACACTTGTGACCTTGGCAGGACCCCTTGAGTTGTGATGAGTCGTTTTTTACATCGATCTCCTAGGTAAGTCCTAACCAAGAAAAGCGTGTATGTTTTTATAGGGAGTGATGGCTATCCCCCTTGTTTCAATTAGTATTTAAAAAAAACCCCAATCCCCAGAAAAGAAGTCCTGCAAAACTTCCTGAAAATCTTCACCCTGTGGTGGTGATGCATCCTGAAAGAGGAAGCAGGAGGTTGCGGGTTTGCTCTCTAGAACACTTGAGACCTCAGGCAAGCTGGTAATACTGGATTTTGGTTNCTGTTGTAGACAGTCTTTTGCCCAGGTGTACATTTGGCTGGGTAGCCAAGTGTGAATACAGAATAAGAGGCACAGGTTGTATCCGAATACAAACCTTCCATGTTGTGGGCAAGAGGGAGACTCGCGTTCCTCGTGCAGAGGGGAGGCATGTTTTGGCAGCGACTGGGACATTTGCGACCTTGGCAGGACCCCTTGAGTTGTGATGAGTCGTTTTTTACATAGATCTCCTAGGTAAGTCCTAACCAAGAAAAGCGTGTATGTTTTTATAGGGAGTGATGGCTATCCCCCTTGTTTCAATTAGTATTTAAAAAAAACCCCAATCCCCAGAAAAGAAGTCCTGCAAAACTTCCTGAAAATCTTCACCCTGTGGTGGTGATGCATCCTGAAAGAGGAAGCAGGAGGTTGCGGGTTTGCTCTCTAGAACACTTGAGACCTCAGGCAAGCTGGTAATACTGGATTTTGGTTACCAGAAGAAAGTCCGCTAAACAACTTTGTATGAACAGGCAAGGTTAGCACTGCAGGGAATATTTTCAGTTTCTTGTGTGGTTAGATAACCTTTGTGCAGTGAAGTTATTTTTAACCTGTTGTCGTCTTCCAAGTCACATACTGCCTCTGCTTCTGCACATGATGTTGTTGGAGACTGAATGATTGCCTCTTCCATTGGGGTACTGACTGCTTCAGGTCCAGGCTGCTCACCACCAGGCTGGGTAATCCAGGTGCTTGGAGAGCTCCTGGCTTCTGCCACAATCAGGATCCCCTAGCACATGTTGTGGGGACTGGAAGCACAGGAGCAGCTGCCATCCTGCCAGTGCTGGAGGGCCCTCAGGAGGGACCTCAGGACCCTGCTTTGACCACCACATACTGGTAGACATCATCATCAGCAAGGTGGCATGCCAGAAGCATCAGTCTCTCTGCAGACTCGCTAGTAGGTGGCAGCTACGAGGAGCTGACTTCCTTCTCTCAGCCTACTAGATTCACTGCGGGTCTGTCCTGAATGTGTTTCCACATCCCAGTCTCCTTCCGTATGCCCTTTCCCTACCTTTCTGAAGAGTATTAGTGGGAAAGGATTTGCCACCAAACTTTGTTTACGGCTTTGGAGGAGTCATGAGGGAGCTGAGGAGGGCCATGGCCTCCAAGCCCAGGAGCCTGAAGAAACAGGGAATATATGCTGGAAAACTCATTCTGGTGTGCTTGGGATGCATGCCTTGTGGGAACCCGAATGGAGAGCAACGTGTGGGAAATGAGCAGCTGCCGTTTGGATGTATAAGGCCTCCCTGAGGAACAGCTTGAGAGGACCTATGCAGGCCGTGGTGTGGTGGCTGGTGGGTCCTGGATGCCTTGCACCCACAGGGTGGGCTTTGGCAGCCAGGTTTGGTAGCACTCGGGTGTCCCAGGGGTTTGACCACCTCAGCTCTGCCTTACATCCAGCTAAAGCGTTGCCTCATCCTCAGTACTGGCGTCTGTAAGGAGCTGAGTTGTCTTGCAGTGTAGTAGTTGCTGCCAGAGGCTGGGAATAAAATTACAAGGAGAAATGTTGTTTTGTGGGCTGTTAATTATTTTCTTCAGTTATTGCTGGTGTTGAAGGCAAAGGGCGCTCTGGTCTGTTACCTCCTTCCTTTCAAGTCAGTGTTACGCTAATGTCTAGATATAACCACTGAAGAACTGTCGTTAGTAGTTTGTTGCCTATTTATTTGCTTTTTTTTTACATTAAAGACCTCATTAATTGTGTCATCTTTGGTTATTATATTAGTAGATCTAAGTGCAATTACTGTAACTTGATTCAAAGGGGAAAAAATGCTTCTCTTAACATGATATGGTACAGTTATGTGGCACCACTAAATCCATTTAATCTTCTTAATACAAAATACCTTTTTCTCAGATACTTTCTCTTGCTTATCTAGTAAGTCAGTCATCTCAGTTTAGGTATAACTCTCAGAAAGCTTTAGTAAACATTTCTGTCATTTTGTAAGAATTCAGTTTATTGTTTTATTTTCAAGATTCATCAACTTGCTAATTGTATGCTGAAATACACTGCCACTGTACAGTATTACAAGGGATGGATATAAGACGTATTGTGTATAGAAGTGATATGGCCTTTAATTTAAGAGTTGAATTGCTTGATAGAAGGCAAACTTGCTGGTGAATAATCAAAAAGAACCTTTAATTGCTGTAAAAGAGATCTGTACACACTCTCAGTACCCAAATAAATTCAATTACAGTTTCTGCTCTTGTAGAAATACCATATTTATTTTAGAATACAGTGAGAATTAAGTAGCAATTGCTAATGTTTCTGAGTAGGTGCTGGTACAGTATCAGCAGAAAATATTGAGCATCATGTGAAAGAAAATCCCCAGAAATGCATTGTTTCTTTTTCTCATTTAAATGAGAACAAACTTCCAGTGGAAAATAGTCAAAACATGCAACTAGCTGGCAATGTTTTGGGGAGATACTTTCATTGCTCTGTTTTAGAGAGAAATCAGAATAATCTATAAGAAAAATAATCTGTGTTTCTGTCTCGTGCCCTCCCCAACTCTACACCACACTTCCCTGTTCCTGGGCAGGAAGCTACAGGTGTTGTTTTCACAAACCTTTGTCAAGACTTTTTTTAAATAAAAACACTTTTATTCTTCTTACCATCATTCAACACAAAGTGAATTTGTTACCTCAATCAGTTTCCGGCTGGGCAAATTTCCACAGTGTTTTTTGAAATAATTCATGGCTGTTACCAGCCCTGAAGCCATTCTTTCGGAGGCTCCCCAGAGAGCAGCCTGAGCTCTTGCTGGGATGCAAGCTAAACCAAGGCTGCCTGCAGAGCTCAGTGCTTTAGGTTTGGGTCTTCATGGTTCAGATAAAGCAGCCTGAGAAAAACACTGGTCCCATACATGACACTTACTGTGCCCTCACTGTTAGGAAAATAATGGAGTTTCTGTTGTGGTTTACTGGTACTTTATCAGCAGGTGGGAAAGATATATGGCTCCTAAATGAACTTTACATCCCAAATGCCATTGAGATTTGGCCAGCTAGATCAGGTGGAAAGATTTCCTTTGTGGCTGGGAATATCTGTCAGAAAGCCTCTCTAGTATGCAGCGTTGAAATATTTCTACTGAGAGGAGCGTTAGGGCTTGTTACAGTTCGTATCCTAGTGATGCAAGTCTAAAAGCTATGACATATGATTTCCACATTTCTCATGATAAAGCGTACAAAAATAAGCAGACTAGCTGCTTGCATGATGCTGAAAGCTAACTTCTATATATTTGTATATTTTGCATGTGCACCTTATGGTTTAGGTTAAGGTGCTTGCATAATTCGTGCCTGCAGCTGTTAGCGTTTGCGTCCAAAAGCTATGCTCATTAAAAAAAAAAAAATTCGTTCAAAGTTAATTAGTCAAGACTTGAAAGTAATTCAAGTGTGAATTATTTCTCTGGGAGCACAGATGTGAGGAAGTGGCCAAAGCCAAGGGAAGGGGCAAATCAAATGGTTAGGTATGCAGCGTTATTTGACCTGCATTGAAATAAGCCTGTCTTCAGCAATGCTTTAAGCACACATTGCGTAATTGCTTGTGTTCCTTCAGTCATTGCTGGTTTGACCCTTTGAAAATATCTTTCTCTGAGTTTGCTTTTATATGAAGGGATGATAATACCCAATAATCAGTACTGAAGCATCAGCCGGTTGACCAGTGCTGCCATTCTCCAGCAATGTGGCTTATGTTTGTACGTGGTAGTACCAAGGGAGGTGTTCCCCCAAGTCCCCTTATAATTGTAAACAGCATGTGTGCTTTTTTGCAAACAGTTTGTGTCTAAAGTGTAAAAGCTTTTTGACAGGACGTATTTAATTTCTTTATGAAAATAAGTTTAAAGAGGATGGTCCAATGGCAAAGAAAAAAAATGTGGATGTTGGTATCTGGACTGTGATGCTCATTTTATTCTTAAACTTGGAGGCATGCACGCTTAGTGGTTCATGCAGTGAGGTTGTCTTTGGGGTTTTTTTGTTGACGTGTAAGGGAGGTCTTGTTTTACTCGACCTGGCAAACTTCACCTGGTAATAATTAAACTTCATCTCTGTTAAATAATTTGAGTTTTACTCAAAAGGCACAGGAGCAAGCAGGTTATAATCTGCAGAAATCATGTAAAATAACTTCTCTCGTGCCTTAGTCATTCTTCTGGTTCTGTTTAACTTCAAAGGTAGCTTTGTATGTAGGCTGTGAAACACTTGGACCAGTACCAGCCATAACAAACACAAAACTGTTAGTACGTTCACTTCATGCTTTTGCCAAGATCCATCAAAACACTGGGATAACTTTCTGTACGTACTTCATAACCTCTTTCAGGCATTTCCCTGGATGTTATCCAATGAGCATTACCAGCTGTTAGTACAAACAACCAAAACGGTGCTTCACCGCCTGTAACTCAACATTGAGGGTCAGTATCCTAGAATCTGAGCATATGTAAAATTTTGGCAATATAAAAATCTGGCAATATAAAATTTTGATGTGGGCTCTCCTAGATAGTGTCCAGGTGAGTATTTTGTTGCAATTGATCATGAGGCCTACGTGATTTGGTATAAGAGAGGGAGAAAAATGATAATTACTGAATGAGTTGAACATTCAGTACATAAATTTCTCAGAATTTGATGAGAGAGGTGAAAAAGTGATTTTTCTGTTACCAACAGTGAAGTATCCTTATTTCTGTGGCTGACTGGGAAGCAGAAAGCAGCCATATATGGGTTGAAATTCTCTGAAGAATGTGCAATAAATAGATAGTTGGGAAGAAGACTCTGCAGGGTCTCATGAGCACAGTAGTTCGGGAGGGAGGGGAGTCTATTTCCGGCTCAAGAAATAGTTAGCACCACAGGACTTGTTTGTTTAATGTGGAGAAAAGACTAAAGAGTAATAAGTTCTTAAAATAAGAAATTAACTCTTTGTGAAACAGTGCAGCAGTAAAATTGTGGTAACGTATTAAAGGCATTAACTTTCTGTTGGGAATTGGTGTGGTTTTTTGGTAATGTTTGGTTCAGGGGGAAGGAAGGTGGCTCTTTGTTTCCCACTTGGACCCTGTTGCGCCTGATGATCTGTGTGCGCGGTGCACTTGGCAACGTGGCAGAAGTATCCTGTGCCAGCCCCTGGTTTGGCTTGTGGACAGAGGTGGGCACTAGACACCTGACTCCTTTTGAGAGCTATTGAGACAGCATCTGCCTCGTGCCAGGTTGGTAGGCATAGGGAGCAAGAACAAGGTGGCAGAAGTGTGAGTGCCCAGTACACCGCCCAACGAGGGGCTGTTTGGTCCAGAGCCGGCTCTGTGTGGGCGTTACTGCTGGGCTTATAGGTTGGCTGCGAAACTGCAGGTTGCCCGTTTTGCTCCCATAGCCATGGAAATCTGGGACTTTGAATCCAACCGTTACGGTCTGAAACCTGAAAGTGTTGCTGAACATAGTGGCTACGCTCCAGATGTGTTTTGCTTGCAACAGCTGGAAGGGAAGACAGGAGCCTGAATAGAGCAAAGGCAGTAGGTAGGCAGCTTAGGGTGTTGACTTATGGAAGGTGTGCAGCAATAGCACAGTTGAGAATTGCCCAGGGACTAGACTTGGAAATGCTATAAAATCTGGAAGAAGATCAGGCTTTTCCAGTACGTGTTTTGTCAGATCCTAGGGAAGGCTAAATGTAGACTTGACACAAATGCCTTGAACAGCGCTGATGTCCCTGAGAGTGTTTCAGACAAAGGGAGGGGAAATGAGGTCTCTCCTACTTGCCTGTCTTGCATACCGTATGTGGTCATCGTGAACAGATCATCAGCCTTCTTTGGCAAGGTCCCTCTGAGTTTCCCTTCCTGTCACTTTCTAGAAACTGTACCCAGAAAGCTAACAAATGATGAGGGGGAACCACCACTTTCATAGGTCTTGGAGAGGCTTAAACCAGCCTCGATGACTTCCTGTTATAGTAGCTGTAATTGTAGAGAATTATTTTATTTGCCTCCTTGTATCTGTTGTAATAGTTGTGGGTGGGTGGAGAATGGGGACATCCAACAGGAAAATCGAAAATTACTTTCAAAATTTTCCCTGTATAGTTTTTTCTTTTTAAGTACAAGTTTTTATACAAAAGTAGTCAAAGATGTTTCTGTAGGAATGTCTGTGTTAATAACTTTTTAAAATTTATTTTTCAAATCTAGATCATCGACAAGGAGATTAATCCCTTTGTGGACAAGTGGGAAGAAGAAGGACAGTTCCCAGCACATAAAGTATTTAAAACTCTGGGACAGGCTGGGTTCCTTGGTGTGGATAAGTCAACAGGTAGGAGAGTGTATAAGTCCTGAGTATTGATGTTGATGGTGATAGACTCCTTACATTATTTCAAATGGTTTTTGCCTCAGATCAAAACATCGTTCAGAATTCAGTGCAAAGTTTACTTGTATTCCTNTGTGGATAAGCCAACAGGTAGGAGAGTGTATAAGTCCTGAGTATTGATGTTGATGGTGATAGACTCCTTACATTATTTCAAATGGTTTTTGCCTCAGATCAAAACATCGTTCAGAATTCAGTGCAAAGTTTACTTGTATTCCTAAGTCATAAGCATGCTGGTTACTAACTGTGCAAATACAGAAAATAATGTTGCTGAGTGCTCAAGCTGATACTCTCCTAAATGTAAATGTTAAAAACCTGCATGACTCATTTTAAAGTCAGTGAAATGAATGTCACTTTAATTTTAAAAATACAATTTGTAGAGTGACTTTTCTTCTGGATCCGGACACATACGGAATAATCGCAGTCTTCATTAAAGAAACCACAACTTGAGGGCATTGAAAGTATTGTAAGATTTGGCCTATTATACTTTCTTAATGTGTAACCTCTACATCATTGCAATGTATTCTGTCTTGCCATTCAGAGGATGAGGTTTGTGTGGGTTTTAGGCCATTATATCCTAGATGGTCTTTAAAATGCTCTATTCCAGCCCACACAAGCATGTACAAACCAAGAAGGTGATGATACACGCAGCAAGGACAGAGAAGGTGTCATGCGTACATATATATGTTGTTGAGGAAAAAAGTCAAGAAGTCCGGAGGATTAGGAGATATTTCTGCTCTTCGGCTAAAATACATATTCCTTTAGTTTTTTTGTTTGCATGCAATGTAATATGCACTTGTTTTCTTTTCAGATGCGACTGTTCCGTATTGTTGTCAGAATTGTGTGGGGTTTTTCCCCCATTTTCTTATTCATGGTTAAAAAGTTTGAAAGAAAAGCAAGTTTGCATAGGCAAATTTTTGGCAATTGTGGTGAATTCAGAGCAGCCCAAAGTGACAACATTTGGACGGTTAACTGCAGATGATAATCTGTATGGAGCAGCTCACACAACCTTAGCTATGCCACACCACATCATTATGTTGCTAAGGGACAGGGTTTAAACTGTGGAACAAATTATGTCTCTTTACCACTTACTTTCAGAGGAAATTTTTCCTCTTGAAATGAACTTTCATATTCTTATACATTCTGGTGTGGAAGGTTTTTTTCTCTAGCTGTTCAGCTGCTGGAGCTCGCAGAACTGTTTAGCTGTGATTGTCTGACAAATCCAATTAGGTCTGAGCTGGTACTTCTTTACAAAAATGCTGACAGTTTGAGATTATACTTAAGATCTGTTTAAAGGACAAATAGGATTACTGGGGAAGGGAGAAAACCACCTCTACCTTCTGCTATACTTGTTTGATAGGCAGATTTAAAACCTGTCTCGGTGGGGTCTCCTTCACACTGCTAATATTCGTGTTGGTTGTAATAATGGTGCGTTGTATTGCTGCCAGATTACAGCCTCGTCTTGTTGTTATATGCATCTCAGGGCATGCTGGGGTAAGGAACCTCAGTGCTGGGGATGCTGTGCATAAAACATTGTGGAGGTGGGATCCTTATAGAACACTCACAAAATAGCTAGGACAAGAAATAACATGAGTGAAATCTAGTGAAGGAAGGGACTTGCAGAGGCAAAGATGGACCCAGAAGGTTGCACGCACTGACTACACTTGTTATACTCGTCACTAAGAATATTTTAGCCTTGGCTTTTATGCTTGTATCTAGCTGTTAATCTAATTTGTTGGGCCTCTGCGGCTGCATTTTATAGAAATTATGAAAAACTGGATACTATTCTCAGCAACACGTGGTCCACCTCAGTTCATCTTCTCGAGTAAGGTGTTCTTGGGTACAGAAAATGCACTAACTCCTGGGAAGATATATTGCCTTTGCAGCGTTCAGTTGTGCAACACAGTCACTGGATCCAGCTTTTCTCTGGTGTAGTGATATAATACCATCAGGTACATCCTGAAAGTCCTGAAACTGTCTTGTGATGGTAAGAGAAACAGTCAGCTGTGTAACAGCGCAGTCTCAACAGCAGGACTTTGGCAGAGTCTGAAATTCTTCTACGCTTCTACAAAGTGCTTATGCTTGCTGTATGAGTAGTGTGTGCTGGTAGTAGTATTTAAAAATAAAATTGAGAGATACCTTTTATACTCTGGTAAGCCACTTCTATTGTTTAACTGCTGTGTGCAGAGGAAGAGAGGTCTTAAGAGATTTGAGGAAGCCAAGAGCAGCTGGGAGTTTTGGAGGGATGTTGGGGGAGGCCTGGAGAAGAGACGCTAAAATGATTTGAGGAGAGCAATTGCAAAGCAGAGCCGTGTGAGAACAACTTGCCCTACTTTCCAGCACAAATCAAATCTATAATTATCGCGTTGTATCCCTTCAAATCCAGATCATAAAGCATTCTCTTTAAAGATGACTAAATTTTTCAGGTTAATTCACATTAGTAGCAGCTGCAATTCTGAAGTATAAGTTTTTCTGAATTTGTTTTCCAAGGTCATTGTGTCAAGTACAGGTTTTTTAATGTAAAATTAATTTTGAAGCTTTCTGATTGGGCAGAAATGGGTCACAAACTTGTTTTGCTTAGATAGAAGGAAACATCTGTTGGAACTCGGATTTGTTGAAACTGGACTTTTTCCTGTGTAAACACCATTCGCTTTATGAACAATGAGCCACTTAATGCGAGTCGGGTTTTTAAAAGAACGTGTCTTAAATGTGTCCGTTATTATTGGAAACTTTCTCTATGTAGAGAACTGATTTGGGCCACTGTTCGGGGTTGGACTAGATGATCTCTAGAGGTCCCTTCCAACCCCTACCATTCTATGATTCTATGATATGCAGTTGTGGGCTACAGACTTGCCAAGGTTTTCCCTGTATATCCTTTCACAGTTGTTTACGCTTGTAGTGAATATTGGCTGTAGTACAGTAGTTCAGGATGTTAGTTGGAGGGGTCGCATAAACACTGTGTGGAAGGCCCAGCCATGCAGTCATAATTGGGGAATCCTTAAGATGATCAGTGGATTTAACTTACTACACTGTCTGGTCAGTCCTCTGCCACAGAAAGATTTTTCTCTATTAACTGTTTCTCTGCTCTGGCATTCTTTATGCGACTCAAAAATAGCGCATACACTGATTTTCCTTGGGGAAAAAAGTGTGTGTTGTTCTGTTACATTAGGAAATTCTTCTTACTAGTAAACTACATGCTGAAAAAGTGAACGTTACTTATACATAACCAGTGTTTTTTTGCTCTGTGCAAAATGTATTTTACAGAATGACTCTGTTCAGCCTGAAGTATTTAGTTTGAGGGGGGGAAAAAACCCTCCCAAACCCTAACATCTCTATATACTTATTATTATTCTTTTATGTTTACTGTGTGGTTTCTCCTCAAATTATAAAGTTTCTGGGCTATCGAGGTACTAACAGTTCCAAAACTAAGGGCAGAAAATCTTAGGGTAGGCAGCAAAAATATTTTAAACAGTCTTGGTAATTGGCCATTGTCTGTTTTGCTGAGGGAAGTGGGCAAGACATGTTCTTTGGAGTGTTTTATTTGCAGATTAGGTGAGATACTGGAGTAAAAGCTGAAAAGTTCTACGTGGTCATTAGTGATGTTACGGTTTATCAATCAAAGCCTTGGCTGTTGCTAAATTTTAGGATGTGTTGCCAAAGACACTGGCTCAAAATGTACTGTTATGTGCCTGCATATGCCAATGCAGATGATTAAAAGTTGTTTTTATCAGCTGATGCATAAGTGCAGGAATCTTGTAAAGGCTGAGGGAAAGCAAAGAGGAGGGGAGAGAAAGGTTTGCAAGAGGGCAGTGTCTGCTGTGCTACGTATTCACGTAGCATCACTGTGAGACATGAGAGACAATGATGCCTGCTCTGGGTATTTCACTAGTGTTTTCACGGCAGTCTTGTAGGCATATTTAGCAGAATGCATTTGAATGTATAAATAATTATGACAGTATGTCCAAATAGTAGCCTTCATTTATTCCTGTCAAACACTTAGCAGTGCACTTGCAGAAATATGTTCTTAAACATAACAGGAAAAACAGGAAACTATGTGGTAAGATATAGTTATGTTACCAATGGATGGGAAAGTATAGTTTTACACTGTCTCCTTCCTCTACTGCTGGGCTGCATGCTGGATATGGGAGCGGAGAAAGTAGTGAGCGGTACACTCTTGTGCACTTGAGACAGATAAGCATGTGATGAAACAAAACAAATGTTTCAAATGATTGATTGCAGCACAATTGGAAAATGATCTGACATCTTTCCTTATGAAAGTCTGTTTATTGCATGTGTCTGTGTGTTGAATGTGAGAATATAGATCTAGTCTATTCTCTAAGGTTAATTTTGTTGTTTTCTTCGCAAGTACACATTTCTCCAGAAGATGAGACTTCATGAGAGTTTGGTAGTGGAGAGTCACTTGGAAAGAATGTGTGTTGTTCTTTCTCTTTCTTTTTTTTCCCTTTTCCCTTTCTTTAATACTGAGCCTTACTAATTGTGTGGAATGAGCAAAGAAGGACCTGAGAGGAGCAGTGACTTACGTCACTAGAAAGGGACTTAGTAGTTCAGGTGAAACAGGGTTTTGTGGCCTCCAAGAAAGTAACTGAAACTTGTCAGAAGAGACTTTGTTTGCCCAAAACCGTTTTTGAGTGGCAGGAGTGGACCAGCTGCAAAGCATGGTCTGGGTTTAGTAGATTTAAGCATAGCCAGCTGAACTAGTTGCTTGATCCCTTTCTCCCTTACAAGGGAATGCAAAGTAGTTAGTTAATAATAGCCGCACTCTAAAAGATTGAGACAGAAGCCATTGTGCCATGTTTTGAGATGCCAATGAACTAGTAAATCAGCACTCTGAAATGTGTACAAGCTATGAGGTATACCTGTTCTGCAATCAAGAAATAATTTCAATAAGCCTCTAAAGAACAATAGACCAAAATCAGTCACTGCTTTATTTGTATCAAGTTGATGGCAAAGTTAAGTGATGGATGACAGTGGTTTGGAGACCTTGATCAGATAAGTGTAGGAAATTTCAGATGCTTATCTGACCTTAATTTGGTGGATTGGATTGAAATCTTAGGAAAAGAGATTTTTGTATGTGTACATAGAAGTTCTGTGTGAGTGAGACTCCCCCACCCCCCACCTTGTAAATGCTGAGAAGTCAAGTCCTGGCTAACATCTTGCAAGTGCAGGACAAAATGTAATTGAAAATGGTAAATGGGAGACATTTTGTTTGCTGCATTTCACAGATCATCAGGTATTCCTGATCAGTCTGAGGAAACGAGTGTTTGAGTTCATCTTTGGTTTTTCTTGACTCTGCACATGACTTGGAAATGTGAGTGCATCATTCTTCGTGGCTGGTTAGGAGGTGCAGCAGTGTGTCTGGGAATAGCTTGTTCAGCGATGAAGAGCAGTTTTGTGGAAATATCCAGCGGAGAACAGACTTGCTGAAGGACAGCGAGTCTTTGTGGAAGAGATAATCTTCCTTTAAATGTGTTGTTGAGAGAAGGATCGGATTAGTTCCTGGGATTCTACTTTTGTGCTTGACATAAGGCAAATCCTCACACTTGTGCCTTGTAATGCAGGATACAGCTGTAACTCATCTAGGTTCAGGTATGCGTATACCAATACCTTAGGGGCGGACTAGGAATTTCCAAAGTCTGGTACGTGTACCACTGATAGTTACAGGTTACTTCAAAATGGTATGGAGAAAGAAATGCCTCTTTCCTGGAAGAAGTCAGAAATATCTAACTGGGTACAATTGCTCAGCGATGTATGCACAATTAAGTGCTTGCACTTTTGACGCACAGTTCTTCTCACAGCATACCTGCTGTGCAACATTTGCTTCTGCGTATCACAGGCTTTGTGCAAACTGGCAGATTCATGTGGTGTCTTGAAGCTGGCTGGGAGCACTCGGTCTCTGTAGATAAGAGACGGTTACAAGCAGCTGTCACTATTCCATTCCCGTTCTGCACGACGTAGGGTTGTACTCTGGGTGGTACAGGAGAGTCCGTTCATCTCTTTTGTACTTGACTTTAGGTTAAGGGTGCACCAACTCGAGTGCTTTGTATGAGGCTTTTTAATGAGGTTTCAAGGTTGTGCAAAACTGTATGGATTCACATACCAAGTGTTTAGGGGAATGCAGTCCAGAAATGCAGATGGAAAAGCCAAGGGGGGAAAAGTAAAGGTACAGCTGTGATGATGTTGGAAGGTCACACCGAAACGGAGTGTCAGAGTGAGAACCTTGGTTTCCAGAATCTAAACTGTGGTCTTATCTACTGGCTAACTGGTTGTGTGTGGTGTGTTGGTTTTGGGTTTTTTTGGGTTTTTGGGGTTTTTTTTNCACCGAAACGGAGTGTCAGAGTGAGAACCTTGGTTTCCAGAATCTAAACTGTGGTCTTATCTACTGGCTAACTGGTTGTGTGTGGTGTGTTGGTTTTGGGTTTTTTTGGGTTTTTGGGTTTTTTTTTGTACTAATGCCTCAACTTCAGGACAGATGGATCTCACCACTAGCTAGAGTATTCTCTTCTCCCTAATGCTGAAGTTGCAACACTAATAGTTTTCTTACTTCAATACAAGCACGAGAAGAGGATCTGCATACTGCTCTGAGGTCCATGTGCTGAATCAGGAGCCAGATCTAACCTGTGGGAGAGAACTAATTTGACTAGTTGGCACTGAACTGGACCAAAAGCCAGATGGTGTTTCTCAGCATAACGTCACGATAAAAAACTGGAAGAAGCAGTCAAGACTCTTGGTAGTATCTTGTGATCATTTCTTTGGAGGTCAATCTGTTTCAGAAGCTGTGTACTAAATCCTGTTAGATTGAGTTGAATATTTCTGTTAACTTTTGTGACTTCTTTGTTTTGTCCTTGTGTGGAGTGTTCTTGGTTTTGTTTTCCTCCTGTTCCCATGCTTCTGAAGGTCTCTGTATCTAACTTTGGTTTGAATTTCCTTCAGTTTTGTAGAAAATTGTTGGGTTTGGGAGTTTTTGAAAAGGCAAATTGATAAAAATGTGGTGTTCTTGATTTTATAACTGTGAATAGGAAAAGAGTGCACACTAAAGAGAGCAGCTGAATAGACTAAAGAAATATGAAATATTATAACACCTGAAAAGAATATAGGTGTTGAGACATGATCAAGTAAGACATACTGTTTGGGAGTTTCCATTAGAGGAACTGGGTTTATCCTTCTGTGAATCGAATGGAAAGACTGTCCCTTGACAAAGGATGGGCCAGTGAATGAGTTTATACTAAATAAAGTCTTTTCCCAATCTCAAAAGTTTGATACTAGATTCCTGACATCTGTCATATACCCAGATGACATAATCTGAAAGGTTTCTGAAAGGTGGAAATGAACATTTTACACTTTGAGACATGTCAGTATACTGAGTGTGGAGAGCATGGGAAAATTATCTTTGTGAAACTTAGGCTTGATTTGCTTTTAGCCACTCACTTGTGCGTTGCTGGCTGCTGGAGTGAAGATTAATTTCTTTTCTGGGGCTGAAATTGGGAAACATATTGTGAAACAGTCCTTCTGAGGTTGACATGGAAAATCTCTGAAGAGCTGTTGACTTGTCAGTGCTTGCAGATCCCATAGGTCAATAACCAAATCACAAACTTTGAATGACATCTGCCTTGGAGAGGATTAACAAGATTGCAGTAAGTCTGCATTGTTCCTAGGTAAGTGTTCCTATCCCCAACATTTGAGCAAGATAAGAAGCTGGTGTCCAGCTTGCACAAACAAGAATGTGTGCAGCTGAATAAGAAGAAATGAGAAAAAAAGAGACAAGAAATGTGTTCAGTTTTGGTTCTCCTATTCTGATCTAAAATTTCTAATCGCTAGTGACCCAGTTCGTGCAAAATCATAAGCATCATTAATAATCCAATCCCCGGAGATTTTGCGTAAGCCCTTAGTCCCTCCAACACCTGTAAAGATGTTCAGAGGTCCCCATATCACTGAAGTGCCTTTTTGTACAACAGAAAAACAGATCTTGGCAGTATCTTTTTCCCTTTCTGACAGGTGGCTAAAACATTGCAGCTGCCTTTTGTGAATCTTATCGTTAGCCTTGCCACACAACCGTAGGGCTTCCCCTGCTGTCCCCCCTGGGGATAGTGCTAATCCTTTTTGGCGTTGATCCCAGAAAGGAGGACAGGTGAAGACCTGGACCCAGTGTTTGTGAATCTGTGTGACTGGCAACTTGCTTACGGGATAAGTAATGCGTACAGCACTTTATAACTGCGTATGCTATGTGGTAATAAGAAGATGTTAGAGAAGGGTAGCAATACAAGGAATTTAGCACCTTGGGGCTTAATACTTGGATAAGGCTAGAGCTGGCCACTTGTGGCTTTCTCATTTGGTGGTCTGGAACAAGCAAGTTTTGAGGCAAAGATGCAGAGAACTGAGTCTGCAGTGTTTTTAATCATGCTGTATTGTGTGGAATAGATACCACCATTTCACAACAAACCTGGAAGTTAACCATATCTAGTTATGTGACACGGAGTTCATGTTTGTACTGCTTTTAGGTCTACTTTTGATTTAATTGTTTACCGTCATGTAATACCGATACTCACATCAGAGACTTGCATGATATCCTCTAGTGTGAAGCAGGAAATGAAAAAAAATGGTGTATTTTGAAATATTTCTAAAGTCTATTAAACTGGTGTGAGAAATATTTGAAGCCTACATTGTAATGTGTTGATACAACCATGTTGTAAGTCTTTTATAGGCTTAATCTGAATAACATACTGATTTGTAGATTTGTGATCAGTCCAAACAGTCCACGTGCCTTCAATTTCTCAGTTGATCAGTAAATGTTGAAAATGTGAATTGTTTTTTGAAGGGAAGGTAGTTGAAGGCAGGAGTGAGCAATGCTTTAAAAATTCAGAACTTCTTTTGACTGGATGATCTGACTGGTGCAAGACAATTGTCTGGCTCATTTGTGGAGAGGCAGGCAGGTTCTTTGTGCCATCCTAACTTGTACCGCATTATTTAGCGGGTGCTTTGCAACTCTGAGGATTGTGTAAATTCACAAGTGGGGTGTGGAAACTGAGCTTGGGGCTCAGGTGTGTGAGACTGCTCTGTCCAGCTGTAATCCATACCCCATACGGAAAAGTAATATTCTGTCCTGCACAGTACTTTGTATTGATAAGCATGATTGTATATACATCATAAATTTTTATATATATATATATTGCAGTAAACTATGTTTCATTTTATACATGTATCTTTGTAGAGAGAGAAAGAATCTTTGATTTTTTTGTTTGTTTGTTTGTTTTAAACCTCTATAAAACTTTAAAGAATGGAATATCCATCTAGTCAGTTTGGTCCAGTGTTGCCCAATGGTTTGGTTTTAATGCAGTTCAAAGGCCCATCACAGTTTTCTGTGCAAAGCTCATATTTTAAATCTTACTACTTAAAGTAACATTGCTGTAGCCCGATGCTGAGATGTCGTAAGTACTACTTAGGAGACTTGCTGCAATAGAGAGGCTTTCTACTGTGAAGACTTTTACTTCATTTTTGTCAAATAATTGCCACTTCTGCAGGGATTCCTGGTGGGAGAGCTGCTTTGAGGTGCTCGTGAGTATATGCCTCAAACTTCTGAATACACGGAAAGCTGCGCTCAGATTTTGAGTCAGTAAGAGGTTCACATTAGTCCCCACACACATGTGGTTCCCTCGAGCAGAGGACAGCGGTCAGTTTGCAACCCAGCCATGAATCTCAGTCTGGGGAGCACCATGCCCCACCCAGTGCATCTTCCTCACCCCAAAGCTTTGGAGGTCACAGACTGCTTGTCCTGATCATCTTTTAGGGCACTTCACTCTTTTGGCTGACCAGACCTCCTTTGGGACTCTTGCTGCTTCGTTCACAGGGATAAATGTAATATTTTAAGTGCTCAAGAATATAAGGGCTGACTATTCACAAATACTCTCCAGTTCTGATCAATGTTTCTTACTCTTTCCCAGATTCATTTTTTTCATCATTTTTTATTGTCTCCAGAGAAATGGTGCCACATTAAGCCTCTGTTGGATGAAAAAAGAGCTGTAGATTAGTGTTTAAAAACACGCAGCTGTGATTGTTACCCATACCATCTCCCTATACCGTCTGACAGCCATACGCAAGTACAGCAGAGAGGCGTGGGCTCTGCTTCTCCTGTGCCACTGTTAGGAGAAGCAGTATCCTGTTCCCCAGCATTGCACTGAAATTGTTGGCAGTTACTCAATTCTGTAACACTTCCCAGGAGCTGAGGGGTTCACTGGTGCCTCAGGGCTGGCGGTCTCTCAGGGGTTGGCCTGGAGCTTGGATCTACCAGAAGGAAGTTGTCCATCTGTCTGACGTGCAAGTTTTCCGTCCCAGCCAGTGCTCAGGGTTCGTGCCTGACGCATAAAATTATTTAATCTGAAGTCTTCTGTACACCACTAAATGAGTAATCATTATTTTGTCTTAATTTCACATGAATAAGGATTATTCATGGGTCAGAGAGTTTTCACAATTACGTTTATTGCTCTGTTCCTAGACACTATAACTGATCTGCCAAGTGGACAACTTCCTAGCAAAGCACTTGGATAGCACTTGGATATATGCTTACCTGTGCTTTAAAGAAATAAGATTTGAGAGTGTCCTTTGCTAAAAGAAGAAATAAATCTAGAATGCAAGTTTTTCCAGTCTTTTTAAATCTGTTGTAAAATAAATATGTGGACTTTTTCACATGGACGGCATATTACTGGCAGTTGACAGAGCTGACCAGAAAAGCTGGTGGTACTTGGCCTGTCAGCTTTTCCTCATATCTTTGATCGTGCAGCCCAAGATACCGCTAGTCCTTTTATTTAAATATGTGCTTAAATGCATTAAATGTCTGGTCTTATTGCTTTGGTTCCTAAGGGACATGGTTGTGAACTGGTTGCCACTTGATATTAGATACTCATACTTCAGCTATTTTTGCCCGATATAATCTATAATGTCCAAGGAGAACAACATAAATTTTGTTTCCTGCAAACTGTAACCCAATATAGAGATGACATTGATAAGATCTGCTGAATTGATAGCTGGTTTTCCTAGAATTTTGAATGAAAACAGAGGGAAGGATTTGATTTGTGCTCGAGTTTTTCAGGTGCAGTTTTTTTGTGCGCCTCACATGACCAAAACAGAATAAAAGTAAATGTACCTTTTTGAAGCTGCTGAGGGATTGGTTTGTTTGCGTTTGGGGTTTGTTTGTTTGTGGTTTGTGGTTTTTTTTTTTTTTTTTAAGTCCTCCTTAGGTGAGATGGTTTCTCTGCAGACTAATATCAACGTACTGGAAGTTTAATGTGATAGTCTTAGTAGGTTTTGTTTATCTGGTCTCCTACATGTTTTAAAAGAATGATGCAGAGATCATCTTTTAAGTGGAAATGTGCACGGTTAACATTCAGGGTAAAGTGGATGAGGCACCACTGCAATCTCCGTGGGGAGTGGGTGCACAATGCGATCTAAAAGACAAAGGATGGGGAAAATATCACAACTCCAAGGCTTTATGAAACAATATCAGTCTTTAGGGGTGGAAGGACCACTGAGCAGAACTGGTGGATTAGGTGTGCTGGGCAGAGTTTGTTGCGGTCTTTCTTCTGTGGTGTGGTGCCAGTGAAATCTGAGTAGCTGTCTCAGTTATTTCGCAGCTGACCTTGTTGGCGGAGGCCTCGGGAGGAGACGCACCAGAAGTTTATTGGGGCAGAGGCTGGGGAGTGGGCATGCGATAATGGGTTTCAGGAGGAAACGGAGGGAAGAAGCTGCAAGTCAATGTGAAGATTTGTTTAACACTTTTATTTCAGGTGTGTTTGATTTTGTGTTGTCATTTCCAAGTATTGATCATCTGGAGGCAGTACAGCTTAACCCTGTTTGAAGAAAAGAAAAAAAAAATAGGAAAAGGGCATGTTGGTTCGAAAAAAAAAAAAAGGAAAAAACCTAAAAGTTCACTTTTTTCTTATTGTGTTTCTGTCCACTCAAGAAACCTTAATTTTCTGGGGGTTTTTGAGTTACATAAAGATCTGGGAGCCCTTCTGGGGTGCATAGAGTTGTTAAAAATTATCTGTTTAAGTATTTGAAGTGTTGGCAAACTGTGNTTTTTCTTATTTTGTTTCTGTCCACTCAAGAAACCTTAATTTTCTGGGGGTTTTTGAGTTACATAAAGATCTGGGAGCCCTTCTGGGGTGCATAGAGTTGTTAAAAATTATCTGTTTAAGTATTTGAAGTGTTGGCAAACTGTGAAGGAGATGGCGATAAGCAAAGTGTTCTTCTAAACACCATAACTGTACATACACTGAAATTTAATATCACTTTCTGTGCAGCCCCCCCCCCAAAAAAAAGTAAATCTCATCTTGCCTGCTAATGCATCCTGATAAGATAATGGAGTCAGAGATTCCTAACCCTGGCCAAACCGTTTGGTTAGCTCTGCTCTTCCCTTGGGCTGCCAATGTTGATGAGGTTATCTTGCAACTTTTTTCTGCTTTTGTTGCTAATGTTGTTAATTTTTTCTTTTTCTTATTTGTTTTGTTTGTTGGTTTCTCAAGGAGATGCTTGGGAGACCAGTTGGGGCAGACACAGTATTTCTTACAGGACAGTGGTACTTCCCGAAGAAGATACCCATTTGTTAGCTTTATGTCCTGGGGTAGCCTAGAAGAGCTGGTTTCTCAGCTGTGTCTAGGGCAATAGCTATTGTTTCCCATAAAACCACAAACTTGCTCTGTGGTCTTTCTGCTCTGGGAAACGTCTTCAGTGCTGGGAAGCAGGAGCCAGGAACGGACCACAGCGCTTTCTTTCGTGTGAGATCTTTGAAACACCATGACCTGCGTATGTGCGCTTTTCTTGAGCTTGTGAAGCTGGCAGAAAATGCACACTCACCCAGAACCTCAAGCATTTACAAATTAGCTGCACTTGTACATGTGAACAGGGAAGCAAAGGGTGGTATTAATGGAATATTTCCTTGAATGAGTTTCACGGGGGGCAGGTATGTGAGGTTTTTTATGGCATCGTTAAATGGTTTAAAAAAATCTCCGAAAGTGACTTTAGTCGGCGTTTCTTCTGCTTCCTATTCTGTACGTCAGAGGAAATGAATAAGACTGTTATGCTCACCCTCAATTTATTATTCAAAAACTGGGGTCTCTTGGCAGAGTGGAAGATCAGTGAGTAATAAGCCTGCTGAAAGGAATTCTTTCTTTTTCTTTTTGCATTATGCATAACCTGTGAAACTCATCCTACAGAAATCACAGGGAGCAAAGTTTAATAGGAATCCAGAAGCTATTACATACTTTAATAGACGGTGGGACCATCCACAGTTACTTCAGGAAGAATAATTGTATTTCTGATCATCAGCGACTAACTTACTCAGCTGGTGGATACACTATTTCACAGCTCTGTGGCCTGTTCTGGCTCACTAATACCTCCCCTGAACAGCACACTACTTTGTGTGCTGAGGTCTAAGTCTGGCATGGGTGAAGTAGCATGTAGGTGGGTAGTAGCAAGTAGTTGGATTGGGGCTTTATTCCAGAGGTTGTAGTTTTATGCCAGAAATCTGGGCTTTATCTCCTGACGTTAGTACCTGCTCTGGTCTGAGATGTGCTGTGGGATGTTGAGCACATCAACCTGCTTGAGAGCAATTCAGCCTTTGGTTATGGCAGACACTGCTTGAGGGTGGTTTGTACTCCTCTGGATGGAGTTTAGTGCTTTACTGAGATGCAAGGTGCAGCTCTGGTGCTTCAGTTGGACAGCATGGGTACCAGCGTGTAGTTGGGGAGGATGGCACATGGGCCTGAAGAGCTCTGGAAGAAGGTACGGTTTTCTTGACTGACATACTTCTCTCTACCTGTTAACCTATGGGGAGCCTTGCCCCTGCAGGACTATGATAGAAAGGGTTGAGTGCTCTTACCCACTTGAGAGCTATGTGGTGAGCCCCATCTGAGGCTGGGCTCACGCAGATGCCTTGTCAGAGCCTTCTCCATGTGCTGATGGAGCACCAGAGGGAAAATGACATCAGGCTGCAGCCAGCTGGTCCAGAGCTGCTAGAGGTTCAGGTGGAGCATGGCAGAGCCCAGGGCTCGCGTGGAAAGAAAATAATCTCCTGGGGGGTGACTGCTTGCAGGAAAAGATGCGCTCCAGGTTCAGTTTTGCCAGGAATGAAAAGCTCAAGTAATTAAAACCAACCCAAACCACAATGGATATTTCAGCTCTTCAGGATCCTCCCACAGCCCAGGAGAGGAAGCTTTTTAATTTTTGCATGTCTCTCCTTCGTGTATTGGAATGGTTGTGGTCACATTTTTTACAGGTCATTACTATCCATACTCGTTTTCTAAACCTTACCAGTTCTTTTCAGCCACCTCTGTCTGCTCATGTTTTCCCACTGAGCCTCTTACCTCTTCTTGCATTTTTCCTCCTCTGAAGAGGATTCAGGTGGGTCCTGGTGTTACTTCTCTAACAACTGCTATTTGCTGTTTCTTCTTTTTTGACTTACTTTGGAAGGACTGATGGTAATAAAAATATTTTGCAAAAAAACCTAGTGAAATTCTGAGCATAAGTAGGACAAAAAAAACCCACCATCTTTTATGGTCAGATATCCTTGGTGTTACTAAAGACATTAAGGTCCTGAAGGCTGAGAAGTTTGAGGCTTTTTTATCATCTGCTTGCTGTGAATTTATTATTCAAAGCCAGTGCCATTTAAGGGAAATGGAGACAGACGGACTTTGCTTTGTAGGGAAAGCTTATTGAAGAGTAAATTGTGCTTTTTTTTCTTCCAGCTAGTAACGTGTTGTGTTTCATTTACCTGGTCTTTTGTTTGTTCTTGCTCAATAACCTTTTCAGGAGTTTTATTTTGGAAGATAACTAGAGTATCTTACTTCTTCAGGATTCTAATAGGGATTTGCTTTCCAAGTCTGTCTTCTCGTAGCTGAACGGTTCAGGCTAGATCCTGGTATCGTGGAAGTCTGTGTTTAGAAACCAGAACAAAAACCCTCTGAATCTGTTGTACTAGCTTTTTGGGCTTTGTTTGTTTTAGGTAGAATACTGAGGGTTTTCACAGAATCACAGAATTTTTCCCCCCTTTCTGTTAAAGGAAGCGGCATGGGAGCAATTTGCTCTTCTGTAGCTGATGGAAAGAAGCTGTTAGCTGAGCTTGTCACTTGTAGCAAGTCAGGAAATTCTTTCCAGTGTGTCCAGATGCTTCCTGTGCACCAAGCTGGTGTCATACTTGGCATGTGATTAAAAAAAAAATATCCGACACTCGGACTGCTTTTTATTTTGCTTTTAGCCAGGTCCTTTGGCACCATTGAGGGAGGACAGCCTTGCTGGTTGGACAATGACACTGTGCTTGGGGTTATTTGGAAGAACAAAAAGGAACAGTGTGAAATGCAATAATTTTTTTTTTTAGCTGTTGAAAGCATCCCTTGGCTTTCTTCTCCATGCCACATGTATGCTGTCCTCCTTGAAGTAATTCATATTCTGCATGTGTCTAAGTTACGGCAGCTGATGCCTGTAGAAGTGCTGCATTTCAAAGGAGGAGGAGGAGATGTTGGCATCTTTGCACTCTGTGGGGGATTTGAGCTGACACCATACATCCTCTGACCCTTTTGTAGATTGTGGTGTTCTCTTTACGTGCCTCTGTGTAGGAAAAGTTGTGTAAACTGTACGTCCTGGTTCATGCTTCTGCAACCTGCAGGCTGGTGGACCTGTGAAAGAAAGTATGATGCATTTGCTACGTTTGGACAGTTTGTCCTGGACTCCCAGTCATTGTGCTAATGAGACGTCTGGATAAACCTGATCGTCTCAAGAGTAAAAGCAGTTTCCCACACTTTCTCCTTATCTCCTTCTAAACACAGTGTTGGGAATCCCATTCTTTGACTCTACCCAAGTCATAGCTGGATGTTAAGTCCCATAGTCCCAGAGGAGGATGTGGAGAGAGGAGAATACAAGAGGAAACAAATACCAGGAGGAAAATTCTTTAAGTAGGAGTAATTTAAACAGGAAATGTTTTGGTCTTTGAAAACTTTGCTATTACTGATCATCAACTTTAGTCACCAGCAGATCTTTAATGTACAAAATTGTGTTATTAGTTCTGCTGGGTGGTATTTTTATAACTGAAGGAACCCTTGGTTTTGGAGATGCCCACCGAACACGCTTGTGCAAACTGATGTGCACGAGAACTGACGTGGCCCATAGACTCACCGCACTGTGTAAACCCTAAGCGACTTCTGGGATTTGAGAATTGCACCTGTCTGTGATAGATCAGAATCTGGCCATTGGACAGTGTCTGTGGTGCCACCCACTAAATCAGGGAAAGGAGAGAGAATGCCAGTTTTCTGTTTGGAAACAAGAGAAACAGTGGAACAAAATGAATCAGACTTCTGAGGATATTTTTCAAGCTGTTTAGCTACGTGTCTGAAGCATAAAACATGTAAATTTAGAGAATACAAAAATCTTTCAACCCTGATCTTGCTAAAGCTCTAACAGGTTTTAACTGCTTCCAGCTTTAAGGCAAGTGACTTTAGAAAAATCTGATTCCAAAACTAAAAATGTAAGATGATTAATGTTTGAGATTTTTACCATTGCAGTGACCAATATCTAGATCTAGAGCACAGTGTAGTTTCTACAAGGAAAAGTGGGGAGGGTGGAGAGAGTGGGAGATGCTACGTTGTACCTTGTGCCTGCGTGATGGGGAATCAGGAGAGAGCATCAGATCATCTGTCCTACTTCTGAGCTGTCTGAGGCTTATGCTGAGAACCATAGATGTGGCTGCCCTGCACGGCTTGAGAATGTTTTGCCTGGATTTGGGTAGATTTGTGTTTGTGCTTTGATGTGGTGTGGATAGTCTTCCACTGATGGATTTAGTGAGGAGAAACTGAACGGAGAGTGGGTATGTTGATGTGGCTGGTAGTTTTGGGGGGTGAACCTGCCACCTTGCCTGCCACTCGAGTGAGCACTGTAACAAGCTCGTCCGTAAGGAAAGATGGAGAAAAGCTCCAGCAGAAACTTTCGGTGTCCTCATGTGGAGATGGGGCAGCACATGTGAAGAGCGGCAATCTCTAACACTAGCTACCATCATCCCCTTTGCTGTCTTTTCAATGAAAACGCTAATAGTGCTTAAAAGGAACAATTAGTTGATATGTTAAAAATAATTTTCCCTTCCTTTCAGTATTTTATTGATTCAATGGGTAGTAGTGAGCTGTATTCTGTAAATGCCTCCACATGCTGAATGATCTCATTTTCCATGTGGGAGTACAGAATAAACTTCAGAACACAAAAGATTGCATGAAAAGGTGGCATTAATTATACAAAATTACCGTCAGAAGGCAGATTATTATACAGAACATTCTTTTTGACTTTGTGAAACAGCTTTGAATTTAATATTAAGCTTAATCTGACAACACGCAGAAATAACCACAAAGCTCTGCAGTTTAATTTCTGGCAAGGGAATATCCTTAAAGGTAGTTATTGAAGCATACTAACAGTTTCTTAGGGGGGGCAAAGAACTAAAATATAAGTTCTGCTGAATAACAACGAAGGGCTTAATTGAAATCAGTAATTTTTAGTCATAACATTGCTTGTTGAGAAACAAGCTATGAAGTACTTAACGTCACGGACATGCAAATGTAAACATTAAAGTCTGTAAATAAAAAAGGGTTGACATTTAGTTGATGTATTCTTTAAAAAGAAAGAGGAAAATTAATACAGCAAATACTAGGAGAAATCAAAACTTAATGTAGATAGCAGACACCAATTTGTGGCCACAGTTGCAAAATGCACAGTAAAGCAAATGCTGGTGAGGTAAGGCTTCTGTTTTGCAATTATCCCTGGCTTTGGAGCTGCACAAGCCCTAACATGTTTCCTTTTTATCTATGCTGGGGAAATACTGGCTTATTCTAAAACGCAAAAAAAAATAACCCAAGAGCTATACTTACAGGGCTATGAAAGTGGAATGGAAACTCTCTTATGGTCATAATTATATTTGCATCTGCCTGGTGGCCACTACTGTAAGCAGGGCCCACGATGCTGGGTGATTGATAGATGCCCATGTGGAGCTCGCCGCTGGCCTGAGCCAGCTGCCAGGAGGAGACTTCACAGCTGGGAGCTGAAACACAGAGGCGGCAAAGGCAGTTGGGGGCAGAGCCAGAAACTGGACCCTAATTTTAGGAGGCTGAGTAGCTGTGATGAACATGGGAGATGGGAAATTCCTGATCAGGATGGTTTGTGTTTGCTCTCAGAAAATCTTGGGGGAATTACTGTAGTCCAAGACTTGAAAGACCCCAGCAGATGAACCGTGCAGAGAAGTGCTTACCTCCAGCATCTCCTTATGTACCCGCTTAGCTTCCCCTCTCCCTCCCGGTTTTTATCTGCAATGTTTTTCAGTCAAGTTGTTTTTGTTGTGAGAGTAGTTAATTTCAGAACTATGCGGAATGTTTTTAAAACATGTTAAAAAATGTACTTGATGCTCAGGCATCGGGCTGTGAAATCACTTGGCAGGGGTCTTTTTATTTCAGCTGACCCTGGAGAATCTGAAAGATACCACAAACGCACTTTTAACGGTCAGCTGCAGTTCTGCTCATAAGTAATAAATTGCAACCGATCAGAGCCTCATTTAGGGTCAAAAATAGCTCAACAGTATGAAGTCGTTCTAAAGTGCAGGGCCAGATGAAAATACCCGTGTTCAACATAGGCTTTGAACACATCATGTTTGTGAAGACAGACAAATGCAGAATCAAAGCATTGCTTTATTAGTTTTTGTGTGAGGTGTGTGTTGCAACCTGCTCTGCAGAGGACACAAACTCGAGGGATTATAGTTAAGCTCATTTTCAAGACAATACTCGGTGAAAACCGTATGTCAGCGTTGTATCTTGCTCTTGCAGCAGTGCTTTAAGCATTCGGGCTGCTGGCTGAGACTCTCTGATAATGGAATATAGCATCCCTGTTGCTTACCTGGGCCTTTTTATCTGCTGAGGGCTGAATATCACCTTTGTTTAAATAACCTCCGTGCAGGATAAACTTTCAAAGGCCTGAGTGTTGGCTGTTGTCTTTTTCAACATCAACATGTTCTCTTTGTCAACATCAATAAGAGTTGGGCACGTATTTGCAGTTTTACTTTTTTGAAAATCGAGCTTGCAATGAGTAAAAGGAAGCGCTGTGATAAACACACTTCCTCTTTGTTTACTTCCTTAGCACATCTTTCCTTGTTGGTTTCTAACAAAGCCTTCAGTCTGCCTTGAACTGCGTAACCAGATCAGTCAGTCTGCCCTGAGTGTTTAACTGCTGTAGATCTCTCCTCTCTCCCAGAATGATTACGCTGGCGCAATGCAGAGTAAGGGGAGAGCAGGACAGGTGGCGAGTCCTGCTTGCAGTGAGGCAGCACCCTCACTGACTTTAATGAGCCCTGGATTACAGGGCAGAAAATGTCTCGTACGACTTCTCTGCAATGAAAGGAAGCTCCCCGAGCCACCTGTGGATGTGCCAGCTCTGGGAACAGGCAGATGTCACCGTACCCCTTATCTGAGAAAGTCATTAAAGGGTGAGAGGAGTGAGATGGGAATGAATACCACCAAGAAGAGAAACACAGTGTTGTGAGCTGAAGTTATCCACTCCTTTGGCCTGATACCTGTCTTACCTGCCCCCTTGGTATCAGCTCGGGCAGCTGCGTGTGAAGCAGCTTACCCAGTATGCTGCCTCTTGCCCAGCCGTTGTCTGGGGGCACGGAGGGGGAAGCTGGTGGTGCAGAGCCCTGGGGAGCACAGGGTGGTGGCAGCAGAGCACCTGGAGCTCTGCTTTCAGACAGAATTTCCCTTGATGTGATGGCAAAAGATACCACAATCTAATTCTTTTTCCGTTGCTGGATCACCAGGCAGAGTAATGATCATCACTGGTGCCCTAAATATTTATGAAAAAAAAAAAAATTCCATCCCATCTTCTGCTTTCACTGATGTTTTTTATCCTCACTGTTTCTCTGCTTATTGTCAAATTACCCATCTCATTCATTTTTCATCATATATACTCCTCACTCTACGCTTGTGGGCTACTGTAATATTGCATATATTCAGGTTGTTGTGAGAAGAATTACTGTGCTATTTTTGGAGGAGTGCTTTTTTGCTATGTATGGTGCACACTGGTAATAGACTGTTTCTATATTGCTTTGAGATGATATCTTACTGTTGTCGAGTGTATTTTTTTCTATGTTAGTTACAGAGCAATGAAGTTTTTCTGACGTTTTAGAAAAAGTTTCCTTTGTTTTTTCTAAGGAAATCTTTATAAAGCCATTTTCAGTATCTCTGCATTACGTGTTCATGCCTTTATACGTATTTTACACAACCTAAATATGTTAAAGAAAAATTAAAGGTCAAGCAGAAGCTTACAAATCCAATTAACGAGTTCCAGTAAATGCTCTTAAATCCTTTGTGTGTTGGGAGTGGGGCACAGAGAAACTTCTCCTGATGCTTATTTCCACTTACTGCTTCAACATTTAATTAGCATGGCTTAGTTGCTGTAATTCTTAGTGAGTTTTTAAAAGATTTAATTTGAAACTAATTGGACTAATGCACTGACTATTAATTACCCAGACCCGCAGATGTAAGAGCGATAGGAAGTCTGTCTCTGTGAAGACACTGGGTGAGGTTCTAGGTCAAGACTGAAGCTTGGGTGTGGCTGAGTAGACTTAGGTAAATCTTTCCAGCTTTCTCTGTACCCCTTTTTGTCATCTGCAGAGAGAAGAGAGGTGAGTGGCGTAGCAGCATTGATGCTGTGCTTGGTGCTTGTGCTACAAAGAGAGCCAAGTAAGTCCTAAGTGGTAGTCTTCAGTCATGTTGTCCGTGGAGTAAGAGCGGCAAGACACATTGCTGGCGTGCATGCATGTGTAGACTTTGTATACACACGTGTGTCTTATAACATGTATCCGTATATGCATGTTATGACACATAGGATCATAGAATGTCTCAAGTTGGAAGGGACCTGTAAGGATCGAGTCCAACTCCCTGCCCCTTGCTGGGCTACCTAAAACTAAACCGTAGGACTAAAAGCGTCATCCAGACTTACGTATATTTTCCAGGCTTTAAAGAAGTATTAATGAACAATTTGTATTTTGCCATGAATTTTAAAGGACAAAACAATTGCATTGCATGTGGATCATTATCTTTTTTCTGGGGTCCTTTCCTGACTGGGTTTACAGGTATGGGTCGTCTGTGGGGGAGGCCTTACTTCTTAGAGGATCAGTGTGCTTTTTCTTCAGCTAATGGATGTACTGCTACTTGGAGATGCTAGTTTGTTAATCAGCAAGTGGAATTTCAGTGAAGCACTACAAACTCGTAAGTTCTGCATTCTCGCTATTGGGCAGACGGACATTACGGTAAATTTGCTATAAGTGTGTCATATTGAAATTTGAGAACTTACCGGTTTGATTAAAGTGAGGAAGCTTGCTTATGCTTCCTAACTCTTGTATTTTTCTGTAAGCATTTCTTAAGCGATCTCAAATTGTCATGAAGAGCATGCACCTGAGTCTCCTTGTTTGTTCAGAAAAGATGGGAAATGGAGGCTCAGATCTCTCACTCTCTCTTCCATGCTGCTTCCCCCCACCCCTTTCCAAAACAATGCCGTCCGCTTTTTCTGCTGATGGCTTCGTTCTCACCTGTGACTTTAGTCCAAGGTCTTACATCTTGCTCAGTGTTCAGATGTGACTTGTTAGCAGTGGGTTTGCGGGCATGGGAAGCATTGCGGCAGCATGCTGTGCAAATCCTACCTGGCTAGCTGTTCTCCCGTGTACTCGCAACCCTGCCAGGAAGTGAAAGTTATGGATGGCAGAGCAGAGAGCCTGCTATCTGAGAAACTGCTCCACTGCTGTGGGATCTGGTCATGTAGTGACACAGGGATTAGGCTTTTCTGTCCAACGTTTTGTTGGACGGTTGGTTCATGCAGCTATTCAGTCTGGTTAAAACCAGTACAGTAGTAATTGTGATGGGAAAGTATCAGCAAGACTTTTTTTCTGCAAGTTTACAGCTGTTCCTGGTGTGGTGGCAGCACGTGTTTCCAAATGAATTACCATTTGGAGGGGTGCCACACATTTTGGAGATCCTCAGCTGCTGTAATAATGCAGTGTGAGGGTTTGTTCTTCACACGGACATCAAAACTGTGCTGCTTTCACACTGGTCTCCCAACCTCCCCAGGTGTTTTCCTCATCCCAGGAGGGAATGAAGGAAGCAGAGCTGTCTCCTGAAATATAACAGAGTTCAAGTGTAGCTATTTTCATGTTTCTTGGAGGAGCTGGAGGCTGAACAACATGAGTCCCTAGTAGGACGGGTGACTGCAGTTTCTGTCACGCTTCGTGTTTAGGAAAATTAACAGTAACGTTGCTTCCTTGCAGTAGAACCGGTTATGGGATCTCCATGCATTAGCTGCTGCAAATCCTAAGTGGTGATTGAGGATATTCTTGATCGAAGTGCATTTTAGGTGATGATCTACAGCTAATGCAGTATACGTTATTGACTAGGAAAGCTATGTTTTATTTGATTAAAGGCTTAGAAACAACAGAGCCCTTTTCCTGGCATGTGCAGTGTCTAGCGGCAATAAGAAGAACTTAAATCTGGTTTCAATCTTTTAACTCAGCTTAATTTCTTATGCTGCATTTGTTTTTCCCAAATAAAAATATTTTAAAATGACCTTTTTTTTTAATGTGGTGCCAGAGACAAATTTGATATATACATATACATACACATATATATCTATACATACATATATATATATATGTTCTTATTTGGTCTGCAATCTTCATTTCAAACTCTTTCAATAAACCGTCTTTCCATCAGCAAGAGAGACGTTTTTGAAAGCTGTTCGTGTTTGGCTGTCGGAATAATTTCCGTGTGGTGCTGGACTGCTTCTGCCAGGAAAAGACCTAAGTTCAGTAAGTAGCACTAAACCACGTTCTGAAGTCTTTAGTTGTCCTTTATGTAAGTGCGAGCAAAATTTGATCCCTTCTTTATTTTAAGAAGTTGATTTCTTTTCCCTTTGCTACAAGGCTGCTTTCTGCAGATGTTTACCACGCGTGTTGCAAGGGTCATCACCGTAATTACTAGTCAAAGCTCGAAAAAAAGGGAATTGATCTTTCCTGTGTTTCAGGGAATTTTCATCTATAGCTCTTTGCCCAAACCTCAAATTAACTGCATATTTTATCAACACTGAGACGGACTTGAAATGGGAGCTCTTAGCTGGGCATGTCTTGGCCTGAAGTTTTTTGGCAAACTAATGAGTTCAGGGAAGAAACAAAGCAAGCTTAAAGGGTTGATTTGTAGGAGGAATTAAAGAGCTCAGTACTTGAGCTAGGGAGTGATTAAAGGCATGTGGTTACAATGTATGTGTCAGGCATAAACGAGGAAAAGAGGAGCTATTCAGGACAGTGCCCAACTGCAAAATTGGAAATGCAGAAAAGATATTTTTATTTTTTTAAATTCTGGATTTAACTTGGCAAGAAGATCTCAGTGGCGTCCATATCACCACTCCGGGCAGTGGACACTGGCAGCTTCCTCCCTCCACCTGAGGGCTGGTTTGCTCTGGAGGCCTCCAGCTTGCTTCTTGCCCTGCTGGTGTTCGACGAGCGCGCCTCAGTTACTCTGAGCCGTGGAGCTGGGTTGTGTTTTTCCAGGGCTTCCACCTGCCTCTCAAGCAGCCTTCTCTTAACTGTTTGCTTTTACCAAGAGGGCTCTCAAGTTAGAGCACGTACCAAGTTGGTTGTGAGGATTCGTATTTCCTTCCACCCCTTGCTTCATTTAATTAGGTTTAAAAATAAAATACTTTTATTCTTAAACTTCCTTCTCCTTTGTTTTGTGTGATGGAGAGCATCGCTCTCCCAGTCTGTCTGCCTTCCTTCCCCGTGCACTTCCCTGAAATTACTCCTCTATTGTGTTCCTTAATGACACTCTTCCCAGCTTCAGGGTTTTTTTTTTCTCCTTTGACTTCTTCCAGACTGTGGCAAAATCACGTAATTCATTTATCAAGAGACTTGCTCGTTATACCTGTTAGGTGTCTTGCAGCATCTACTGTGCCATAGAGACCATAAACAACGCAATATTAAATTGCAGGCAGTGCATCTTTTTCTGAATTACTTTGTCCTTCCGCACCATCCTCTTCCATGACATTTACCAGTTTTGTGGATCCTGCTGTCATCATTAAAGGGAACAATTTTTTTCTCTTTTTACTAAGTAGTAAGGCATTTTAGAAGAAAGTCTGTGGTGTAGTACCACAGCTTTATTGCCTCACTAGCCATTTATTTTAAAGGCATACAAAATGCTTCTGTGCTTATGCAAGGAGATGAGAAAATGAAGGTAGATGAGTGGGTAAATGAGGGATAAGAGATGTTTGGCCCCTCTCTTTCGTATGACATTTTCTCAGCAGGAAAGACCTGATAGCAGGTAGTACCTTATATCTCCAAAGTGAAACCTGACCATCAAGAAATGGGGACAGAAGCAAGGTGATGTGGGGCGGTGAGGGTTTTTCACTCAGCAATTGGCAGAGCTCAGTACTGTGGCTGTTGTTGGCTGCAGCTGAGAAACTTAGCCAGAGGTCAGAATTAAAAAAAAAAAAAAAACAAACACCACAAAACAAAAGGAAAAAAACAAAACCCAAACCCCCCCCCCCCCCACCCCCCACCAAGTCAACAGGGAAATAAATGTTAGGGATAACAAAATTCCAATATGATTAGTTTTTATATAACCTTGTTGTCGCATGTTCTCCATTGCTGGCAGGCTAAATGGGGAGGTTTCCCAATCCAGCTGTAAAATCTGTATGAATTTGTTTTTATTGGTTTTCTGTCTTTTCTGTGTTTGTAATCAACAAAACAGTCAGATCAGCAATACCTGTTCATCTTGGCAGGATAGTCAAAAAGCATCCTGAATGTGGCAGAAAAGAAGGTAAATCTTCACTGCCGTAAGGAACAGGGCTGGGTGATGTACCCAAAGCTGGGCTTACACTCATTGAGGACTTTCAACAAGGGAGAAATTAGGAAGCAGTTTCATCCCAGGTCAGGATGGGAAACACAAACAAGAGGACAGGATTTGTCTGAAGACTCATCATAGCTCTGGAAAGTCAGTGTGGAAGGACACGCTGAGAGATGGAAAACACCTGGAAGAAAAATAAAAATCATATGAAGATCTATTGTTTGATTTACCTGTACTCATCTTTGAATAAGAGTAACCAGTTTCTTAAAGCTCTTCATATAATAAAGTTTGGTAGGTTTTTTTTCTATTTTGCTCAAAGTTGTTTAGCCTTACGACTAATTTTTGTGGAAGCTGACAGGCTGCCCACAGCTTTTCAGCTTGCAGGGCTGGATTAAACAGGGCTCCAACACAAAATCAGGAGCAAGCCAAATCTTGCAGGGTGAATTGCAATTAAATTGAGAGCGGGAGACGTTTTCTAGTGGTAAAACATTAGTCGGGGTATCCTCAGTCTGCAGCAACAGAGGTCCCAAATGGGAATTTCCCTAAAACGGTAACACGTTGGGGTTTCTTCTGTGGTTTTTTGTCTCTTTGTGGCAATACTTCTAACACACAAGAAGAATCTGTGCAATAAGGAAGTGTATCCGATTCTTTTGTGTAAACCTCCTTAAAATGCAGAGAATAGTGACTTAGTTTGGTTTGAAAGTGTAATTGCTAAGGTTTGTGGTTTAGCATGCTGTTTAGGTGAGTTTGTATGTGGTGCATTTTTCATGTCTTGCTTTAATTAATCACTCTCAGTTTAGTCCATACTTCATCAGTGCTGCTCTAAAATTTAGAAAACAGCATTAGCCACAATCACAATGTGAGAAAGATTTCGAACAAGAAAAGACTCTTCACCAACACTTGGTGGTGTAACAAAAACAAAATCTGTAGCTCAGTCATTACAATTACATGTTTGCTTAAATGTGAGCAAAGTAAATGAGCCAGTTTTTTTTTTTCTTTATTTCCGAGGAATTTTGGGGGAAGAAGACGACAGGCATTAATTCATGTTTGGCTTGTTTTATGTCCCTTGACTTGAAGTGGTGAGGCTGTAGCCTAGGAGATGCTGTGGTCTTGTCCAGCTAGAAAAAATTGTCTTGCTTCTTCTTTCTACCCCCCTTTTATTTTTTAACGGAAAGAGAATTTCAGCTTTACATTTGAGGAATAGTTTATGTAACTTTTCATTGTTTCAGTGAAGTATAGCATTGTCTCAAACCTTATTGCTAATTTTGAGGCCATTCAGTATTCAGTGAGCAATGTTTTTGTTCTTTCCTCAACTTTTAAACATAGAGTGAGAGTTGAGCATAAATTGATGTATTTGGTGTGGGCTTTCTCATTCTTCATGGTTCAGTATAATTATGTAGTTGGAAGAAAGGAGGCACAGTCACTACCGCTTTGCTCACTGCTGATTTAGAGTTGCCAGAATCACTCGGTTTGGGACTACTTAGTGCTGAGAGATGCTATGAACTGGCTTTTTGTTAAGCATAATGAGTTAGCAAATAGTTGTAGCCCTTAAAAGAGGGAGAGAAAACATGATAATAATGCAGCACTGAAAGGCTATGCTGTATGCTCAACATTGTGAAGCTTATGAGTTTTAATAAATTTGTTATGATTTTGTGTGAGACGTTGCAGAAGCTTCAGAACAGGTCACTGATTAAAATCTGTGGCTGCTTATATATCACTTCTTCTGCATTTAGCCCTGGACTTTGTTCATGCTAACACTGCTGAAGTAGCTGCTTCACAAACTTGAACAACTGATCTGGCTCTTGGGCAGTTTTTGAAGACAGCCTGGAGTCAGTGTGGGATTGGTGTCTCCACCAGACTCAGGGTATGCAGAAGTGTTGAACGCGCTATGTTTTTCCATGAGCGTGAGATATACTGGAAATGCATCTTTAAGCCAGAGCCGTTGCAGGGCAGACGTCTGCTGCCTCTGCTGAGCAATGTGGAAAGCCTGCAGCACCTCAGCTGCCGGTGAACTCCCAAGGTCCAGCAGCAGTGGGCTGTGGTTCGGGGGGATGATCCCTGCCTGCCCGGCCGCCTCCCATGCCGTGCACTGCCCGTAAATGGACAAACAAATTCAGCCCAGCGCCTCTTCAGGGTGTCTCTGAAATACTGGTAAGCTTGTCAGCCAGCTCTTTGGAGATGTGGCTTAAGAGTAACAAGAAGGTGGAGGAAAATATGTCTCTCTCTGAACAGAAAGAGTGTACAGGAGACCACGGGAAAACAATGAGTGCATAAGCCACCTTAGTAGAGTGGCTACACAGTGAGCTCCCTAACCATGATAAAAGGTGCCTATGGTGATAAAATCCTTTTCAGTTCCCATTCCTACAGCTCTGGGCTACTCAGCAGGGTCCCCCAGCCACAGACGCCTGTTGTGTTACAGCTGGGTGGAGGCACATGAAAATCAAGCAAATATTTTTGTGACTGTTGGATGCGTTTCTAAAATAGTGCTTCTTATGAGACGGAAAGGAATGTAACTCTCAAAACGTGTGCCAAAACGCTTTAGTGTGTTAACATAATTTTAGAATTGTGTGTTCTGTTTCTTGAGTTTCTTACACCAACGTACCAATAAATCGACTGGGATTTTCTTCTTTATTTCAGATGTTTCAGTTGCTCATTTAGAAATAACACGCACAACACTATTATAGTCCCCGGTATCTGATGGATGGTTGCCAAGCCTATCGTGTTTTTATAACTGTTTGCAATTAGATGGATCTAATTGAACGTGCACAGTACAAGACCAACTTAAAAAAAAAATAGCAATAATATCTAGTTTTGACAAGTGCTTTTTCCTTCATGAAAAAGCTACCTTTCCCTCATGTGTCCTCCCCAGTTTCCATCTACTTGTAGGTGTGTGGGAGACATAGGAGAAGCAGGATGGCTCTGGAACGTTTGTCTCCTCAGGAGGTAGAGAGGACTCCAGCCTCACCGGTGTTTTTCTTCTGATTTGAAAGGAAGGTATGTTATTGGCTTCATTATTGGGCCGTGAAGATAACAACTCAAATATTTGGCAGTACTTCTGTGATGATTTTTCAAACATCTCCTGGAATAATCTCCTGATTCCTGGTAAGAAGGATTTCTCCTGCCACCCCCAAAAATACGAACTTGATTTGCTGCTTTTATTTTCAAATGTGACTATTTAAATCTCAGTTTCAGAGCCATCCCATAAGTATGAAGATACACAATGTATATGTTGATTTAATATACTTTTCCATTCAGAATTACTCAGTTTATGCAATAAAATTTAATTCCTTTGCAAACTTACTGTGTGACCACGTATTCAAGGTACGCTTTTCCTGAAGAATACATTTATGGCTATGTAGCTCTAGTATGATATTTTAAGAACAAGAATTTAGGATATAATTTGTTGTGTAGCAACTTACAAAAAAACCCCAAATGACTGAGATGAATAGCAAGCCCCTGACGTTCTTGGAGCTTCTGAGTGATAGCTGAATGCATGAACGTCCTTGCTCGGGTTCCCGAATGGTCCATAAACAGCAGAGTTAGTATTCATGATAGGAGAGGTCTGACTTCAGCTAGAAGTGTTTATGCAGTCAGTAGTGCAAATGTACTTTACTATGGACTTTAATTTGCTATGGCTAGATCTGTTTTCTGTTTCTGTTGTAAAAAACTACAGTGAAACTGTATAGTAAAAGGGTAGTTATACTACTGGGTGCATAAACGCTTAGGGTCAAAGTTATAATTCAGGTGGGACTGGGAGTTGGGGAAGGTGAAATGGATTTTCTGGGGGGTTTTATGTTTTTTTTTTTTCTTATCTCACTCTTCTACCTTTAATCATGTCATTTTTCCCTTTTGTAATAGGTTATTCTCTATGTATGTTACAGATTTCATTGTGTCAGTCAGGTAACTGTGTATTAGGCAGTTTGATGTGGTTTTTAGTAGTAAACTATATTATAAGTTTATCAGCTGTGCAGCCTGGTGCTGTCATTCTCCCCCATTGGAATAACTTGTTTTTCACATTTTTGAGTGCTGATTTGTTATTGATTTCAGAACCAAATCAGCAAGAAGGAACAGAAAACCTGATAAATAGTAATTTCTTGGAGCATAGCACAGGGGATGATGAAATGCTCACTGAAATAATACAATATTTTGAGTAGAAAGTTCTTTTGAAGAAAACAGTCTTGGATGGGGACTTTACTTTCCAGCATGCTTTGCGCTATACTGAAAATCCTTTTGTTTGTGGCCAGTATCTCGTGTAAGGCACACCTTCCAACTTGAACGTAAATAAGGAAAGTGATGTAGCATTGTTGTACATTGGAGATTGCAGTTCAGATTAGAATCCTGTTGTGTTAGGTTTTTTTACAGAGAAAGATAATCTGTTTAATGATATGGTGTGGCTGACAAATCTTAAGGCAAGGATGCACACAAAATCATAGGTAAAAATTAGAATTAAACCGGGCATTTTCAGCTCTAGAATAGTGCTTAAAGTGTTTGTCTACACTCCTTAAACCAAATAAAAGTTATCAATGAAATGTTTTTTCCTTTCAAATTATCAAGAATAGAGAAAGCACAGGAACATGTCAGTTTCACTGAAATGTCTGTTTTGTTGGACAAAAGCGCAGCGAAATGCATTGTTTCGACACTGTGGAAAAATCTTGCGTTTTCATTTCAGAAGGGTTTCTTTTATTATGAAGTTTTCTTTGTGTGTCTTTTGCAAAAAGAAAAAAAAAACCACCCTCCACAAAAAACCTGACAAAACAATGCAATTTCATGTCCTAAAAATATTCAATTTTTTTCATTTTTGTTTGACTTTTTTCCCAGTCTGAGATCAAACTCATGGCCCTTCCTGCAAAACAGAAAATTTGGGGCTTGTCTTGAACAGCTAACCACACTCTGTTGCTCGGAAGTAGGTATGCTCTTTTATTGCTTTGCTTGTGCTAACTCAGAGTAGTTTCAAAACCAGTCAGATTTCGCAAACAGTCCCAAAACGTGGAAGATGCTCGCCTTCGGTCTCTGCTGCACTCGCGAAGTGAAACATCTGGAGATGCTAGAGCAGTGTGACAGGCTGTCCTGTGGGCAAGGGCTTGGGAGCTGCTGGGGACGAGGAGCTGTGGAACTGGCGGTCCCAGCCCTGCCTGTGCGGATGGCCGCATCAACCTGCGGATGCAGACATGGTCAGCTAAAGAGAATTTTGCCTGTTAATACTCATAAACAAGGAAATGACGTAAGGACAGAGGGGTGCCCTTCTAGCTGCAGCATTAGTTGATAGATGCATCTTTAATAATTTGTTCACTGTGACCGTCCTAAGAATATGTTGATCTGCAATGTGACAAGTATTCTGGGATGGCATGGGGTGGNCGCATCAACCTGCGGATGCAGACATGGTCAGCTAAAGAGAATTTTGCCTGTTAATACTCAT
>VZSC01015872.1:9276-35794 GCA_013398225.1 Steatornis caripensis
TCCCGCCTCAGCGAGTGCCGCCGGCCCCCCGGGCCGCCCCAATATGGGCCGCGGCGGTGGGCCCGCCCCGGGGGCGGGCCGGGACGGAGCCAGCCCTTGCACGCTGCGCCCAGCCCCGGCCCGGCCCGGGATGGCCCCTGCGTCCCCGTCCGGGTGCCCTGGGTCCCTCTTCCCGGGTGTCGCCTCCGAGCGCTTTTCTGGAGCGCGTTAAGCGGGGACTGACAGCTGCGGCGTCCGTTAGTTATTCTCTCCCCTGCGGGGAAAGGGGGATGAAGCGGCCGGGTGCCTGTTTCAGTAGAGATTTTTCTTTTGTTTACAAATACGAACGTTACTGTGCACGTACGAGAAAGTGAAGTCAAAGAAGTGTTTTCCACTCTCACAGTCGTAAGTGAAACCCGTGATCATCTAAAGTCTCGGCAAAGTTAGCACCAAGTCCCAGATAGGTCAACAAGTAAGTTTTCTCTTCCCGTAGATAAATGCACAACTCTCTCTAAATTGTTTTAATCCTATCTCACGGCAAAACTTGTCCTACGATGTGTTACCTCACCTTTCAGAGTTGCCAACAGAAAAAGTAACAAACAGTTCTGGCTGTTTGTGAATTGCTCCCGCTCCACGAGGAAATGTTTCATCGTTGTTTTTCAGAGCAGAAGTTGTGGGTAGGAACGCAGCCATGTGCGGTGTGTGATACCATGTCACCGCGCTGTAGCTGACTGCTTGAACACTGCGCCCTATCTCAGATGATAAGGACGTAGTTCATAGTAGCTCCTAGCATATTTGTAAGGATGTAAAGCGTGCTGCAGGGAAAACGCCTGTAAAATAGTACTCGTACAGCAGTTGTAACAGATAGGCATAGGGAATTTTCCTGGGCCTTTTTATTGACCTGCTGTCACAGTCTAGACAACGTGGGGGGTCTTTCCCAAGCGAACCTTGGAGGCTCACGTTTGTGAAATCTGCAAGATTGACACAGAAAATTGTTTGCAACTGGGCTGGTACCAAGAACTAGCACCGGTTACCCCATATGTTTATCTTGTTATGTAAAAAATCACTGTAAGAACAGAAAATTTTACAGATTTTTTTGGTACCACATCACAGTGTGCATCCCTGCCCACTGCTGCAGCTCCTTGTTTATGGATTCCTAAAAGTAACTGAGCTATTAGCTCCTTGTATCAGTCACCTCTTTTCCTGTCTTAATAGCTAATTTCCATCTTGTGCTATTTGTGGGCAATAAACTTCTGCACCACCCCATTTGGTTTTATCACCGTAAGTACCCTCACACTGAACACTGATGAATTGTCAGATCCATTCACGAAAGAAGGGAAGCTTCTCCCCAGAGAGCCGTAGGAAGTGATCCTCTTGGGCTGCGAGGGTGGGCATTTGCGCTGTGTCCCACTCAGAGCTAGTAACATTATCGTTTATTGTATGTGCCATTCTCTTTCAGCTTTAAGATCCTATTTTAATCTACTCATAACTTTCTTAAGGACATTACTTTGTCGGGAAAGCTGTGTAGACTCCAGCATGACCATGGTCTAGGCATTGTATTCGGCAAAAAAGCAGACATAAGTGGTTCTCTTGCGATCCATCCCCATGAATATCCAGCCATACTGGAGCCATGCCACAACACTCAGAAGCTGGGGAACACCAGGACTGTGAAACTTTAAGTTGCTTCACTGCTGCATGTGTGTAATTTTACTGTATCATTTAGTATACATGGTCATTTACCAGTTTTGTTCTGGAGCCCTGTTTCATGCATTGCACTGGAATAGAAAGTACTTATTTAATGAGAAGTTTTCCACCACTTCTCCCACTTCATCTGGCATTATGTCTTATCTATTGTATTTTCTTCAAGTAATGCTCTGAATAGAGAAATACAGATTTTGCCAGTGTTTTTTCTTCGATGGTTATTTTGACAGAATGCTTCTAAAATATTGGCACATTTATTTTCAAGCATTCCTACAAAACCAAGACATGCTATTATCTTCAGTTAACAAGTGGAAAATTTGAGACCTAAAGGAGCTGAGATAAAAGAATCCCCAAAGCCTGAGTGTCTCATATGAGAGCAGCCTAAGATTTTATTTTTTTATAACTATTTAGCACCATGGCACACTTCTTTTACCTGCTTATAGCTCTCATTCACTTCAGATCTGGATTTAAGCACTCAACATGTTGATAAATCAGATTCTTATCAGACACTGAAAAAATTCGTTTGAGGCCACCTGTGATAAATGTAAGTAACTCACATAGCATCCATTACAAACTCAGGGGCAAGGTTATAAATTAGCTTTCAAGACAGTGTCCAATTGCCTTAACCACTGACCTGTTCTTTTCTCCCTGGAAGCCTTTGCTGCATTCACTACTCAACTTCTGACACAAACATGCAAGAAGTCCTACTAAATGCACTCTATAATCTCTTAATTCCGCAAGCTCAGTTCATATCCATGTTTCATGCCAAAAGAGGTAGGGGATCTATGAAATAAATAGTACATAATCCCCACTTTTCTAAAAATGCATTTACACAAGGAACTTTTTCAGCCTTTTGACTGACCAATATTGTGACCTTAACAACAGTGTTCATTTGTGTATGTATAACTATAAAATGGACAAAACAATGAAATATATGTCATCCCATGAATCATGGACACTTAGCAGAAGTATAAATTAAGCTTAAAAATGAAGTCAATAGGACTCATTAAACGAATAAGTCTCCCACCTAATCCTGCCAGGACTGCCTGGTATAACCCTTTTTTAGATATTAAAAGTAAACATCTCAGTCACCACAACAAAAACAAGAGAACAGTCTATACTGAGCTTCACCTTGAAGTTGACCTGTTAATTATTCACTAGACAAGGTTTATCTCATAAACTTAGCTACTCTTTCAGTTCTTCGAATATGTGTGAGCATGGTGCCAATCTTTCGGGGGACTTGTTTTGGTTATTTTCTTCCATGCACTTACGTGACTTTTTTTTTTACTTTTCCTTGTTACTTAAACTTGTGGAAGAGTTGCGTGGCATTGGAAATTGTACAGTGTTGCTTCATGGCTGTGTCCTTTGAATGATTGTATGGGTACTCTGACATTAATGTTTAGAGACATGTGAACAATTTCAGTGAAAACGTCTTTCCACATGCATATGCAGAAAGGTACATTTTTGGCACATGGGGGTAGAGTATTCTCTCCTCCCAAACTTCTGGAAGAGCAGATTTTGCACATTTTCATTGCCTGATCTTACTGCCCATCCACAATTAATATTTCGATCAAATTTTATACAGAAAGTATAAATCACTCTTTTTTGAAGGGAATTGCATCTTAATTTGACAGCATGACTCCATAAGAAGACTGAACTTCCCTGAGTAGTATTTTGTAATGGCTGTATTAACATTTAATGTATGTTATGTTAATGTTATGTTATGTATGTTATGTTAATGTTAATGTATTAACATTTTCAGAGAACCTTCAGAAATGTTTCCTTCATACATTTTTCTGTAACTCTAATTATTCGCTTTCTCAACAAATTGTTTTGCACACTTGTTCTGTCAAATTTTGAAAGGAGTCTGTAAAAAGAGGCTTGCATTAAAGAAATTAAGTAGCTCCACTATGTTAAGTAACAAATCTTCACTGTGCAAAAATTAGCTATCAAAACCTGTTTGGTTTGGTAACTACTTCCAAGGATCAGTGCCATCACTTAGATTTTTCATTCGTTTTACTCTTCAAATATTCCTCCGAGCCAGACAGCTCAGCAGGAATGTGGGGCTCATCTGTCAAAACCAAGAGGATTTGAGGAATTGAAGAATTAAATGACAGTGTGCGAAGTGGCAGGGGAATGGAAATTTATATCGCGTGTAGCCTGCAAAGGAGACACAGGGACATATTGCTGCTGGGGAGAGCCTGAGCACAAAAGGGACAGAAAAAGCCTTTCTCTTCACCTCTGCAGTGTTCAAGTTTTCAAAAGCTAATAGTTACAAGTTTCTCTTCATTCAGTTCCATGTCCTGTGTAGCACTACATTTGTAAGAAAACAAAGACATTGTAATGTGTGCCATTTGAGCTGTATTTTAGCATTTAATTGAAATATATCCTTCTTTGGATCCTGCTGCACAAGGTTGATAAATTTCTTCCAGCAAGCTACATCTTTTACATTGTTTTGAGGAAGAATATGAATACTTGGACTTTTTGTTATTTTCATCTCTCAAGTATTCCAAAGAAGAAGCCTTAAGGTTCTGGCATGACAAATTATAGGGGTTATAAATTGTCTTCCTACAAAACAGAATATGTAATTGAATGGAATGTAATGGAATGAAACAATATTAAATCATAAGCATGTTTATATACTCCTTTAATATGTCCCTGGAGATTGATTGACCTATATAGATGAGAAGAGTTGGCTTGTTATTCAATTTCACATGCAGAGATGCAGAGCCAAAACCATGTGTATTTTAGTATCTTTGTCCATTTTGGTTGAAATAAACATTTTATTGTGTAGCATCCACTTTTTACAATTGCTGTAAACAGTACAGTGCATTATGATGTATGCACACAGACTCTACTCCGATTCACTTCTGTACCTACTCTCTCTCTCTCTCCTTGCAATAAGGATAGACTCAACCTCACCATATTTAAAACAACCTGACACCTCTGCAGCTCTGGGAAGGCATCTTAGAAGGTACTTATAGCCTAGCACTCCCCACAGTGTTTAGACATCGTTCCTCAGCACTGAGATATGACACCCTTGACATCCTCATTTCTTGGCTAGTTGCTCTGCCACCAGGCCAGATTCTCAGAATGGAGCAGCATGAGGTGCAAAAGTAATCAAGGAGCTTGTGAACAAGAAGCACGTATTCGTAATTTTGCAGCTGGAAAGTTTCCCATTAACCTAGCAAAAGAGCTGGCCCAGGTCAGCATCCACCACACTGCAGAGCAGAATTGTTTCAAATATAAGAAGCCAAAGATAGTATACTTGTGCAGATGGGTTAGAAACAACTGTCGGGACAGGTTATGTCACGAAGGTCTGTAGGAACCCTATACAGTGAGCTTGCTATGCCCTGTAGTCAGGTGATCCATGGTCTCTCTGATGGGGGTGTCACTCTAACCTCCCTCGCCCCTGCCCCATCTCCTGAACCCCAGTGCTAACGTCATACTGAGTACAGTGAAGGTGGTTAGGATGCTGGAGAAGTGTCTACCTGCCAGGTCACATCAGAATAACCTACAGCACAGCCCATACAACTGTCATACAGGTGCCAAAGGACCTGTCTGAAATTGTTCATATGCAAGCTTCTGGGAAGAAACCAAACTTTAAGACATACACTATGGCAGGATCTTATTCTGCTGCAGTGAGTGGGAGCTCACACCCCAGGAACAAGAAAAATGACAGTTGCCTTAGCTTTACACAAGTCACAAATGTCTGCTGATTTAGTGAAAGCCGTGTTAAAGAGGACCAAGTAGCCCCACATAGATGGCTCATTCTTCTACCACCTTGTTCTCTTTCAGACCACTTTTATCTCTTCCAGAGTCACTATATAGTAAAAACACACAGCATATCCTTGTATGTCTCAATCTGCTCCATTGCAATAAACACATCCACCATGTCATTATATGTCTCAGATTCCTGCTTGGATTTCTACAGGGACACCTGAAGCAACATGAAAGTCTTAATCCACTCACAAATCAGATCACCCTGCAGAGAGACTCAGTTGAGGAATACTGACAGTGTAGGACTTCTCAAGCAATGATGTCAGGCCAGATCCTCAGTTCATTATGCCTGTTATTTTCTTCTCCCACGTTTTAACCAGTTGGCCTCAGAAGTGCAAACATCATTAGAACTGACCAGTGACTGCCATTTTTTGTAGACCCACGCACACTTAGAGTTTGTCTGTACTACTAGTTTAAATATACCTGGGACCATTCTTTGACCCTGAAGACAACTAGTATGGAATGGCCTATATCCACACTGTTTTATACTGCAAATAATAAGATTATATCCAAAATGGACTGTGAAGAATTGTCTCTTGCTTGTGCTAAATCCCAAGCTGCCTGGGAATTTGTTGGGAGGGAGCCAAGGAAAACTCTAAGCCAGTCTAGGATCTTTCTAACATTTCAATAGTACAGACAATCATGTTCTGTTCCCTGACAAGGTTCCCTGTCACTAACTTAAGAGTTAGATAATTTAATGTCATGTCACTGGTGCCTCATGTAAGAGGTCCAGAGCCCAATAAGCTTGCCAAAAAGTGAGACTCCTGGACATACATCTGCAAACTTACCACATTTAATATTAGGGTGTAGGTGGCTAATTAGTATCTAGTTATTGCATTTCTCTAGATCTTAGTGAATTTAATGTGGTTACTGTTTCTGTTTCCACAGATGCTACTGGTGGGAAGTCTTTTGCTCAGGCTGCTGCAAAGCTGCCTCTACACCTGCAGTGCCAAGTCTTCTAGCACAGCAAGAGCTGGTGCACAGTCCCATTCAGACAACTAGGAAGGGCTTTCTGCCTGAAATATGCAACATGTCAGCAATGAAAAAGCAGAGAATAGGCACTGCCAATCCTTACTTCTGTGATAACTTAGGAGCAAAAAGGAGATAAAAGAGCCAGACGAGCAACTTCTTTGGAAGATCATTAGTCCCAGTCTCAGTCCTACTTGATACCGTTGCTGAGCCTCTAGGCATGACAAACAGATGCTGCACATCAAGTTGCCTCCATGAAAAAGAAAAAGTAGCCAAGCTGGGCACATCTCAAAGTAAAAATGCCTGGCATCCCAGCAGAATTTACTCCAACCACAAACTCATCTCACTGGCAATGAAGGTGTAGTTGGCAGCATTTTCTGGAGCTGAGGAGAGAAGATGAGGGGCTTCTTCAAATCCATTTGTCTACACATCCTCATGTTTATGTCTGGAAACTCCTTTTGTCATGATTTGTGTGTTGTTTGCTATTACAGGTTGTGTTTGCCTATGTACCGAGCATCTTATCTGCATGCTTTTGTTTTCCTGTCTTGTTTTGCTTTTCTAAGTTTGTTTTTGGTCTTCGACCTAGTTTTCCCTTTTCCTGTTTGAATAAACATGTTTGAACTGTTGAAGGTATGTTGATCTCTCTTGTTTTTCAATGTAATTCTAGGGCTCCTAAGGCTTTGTCTCCTTGTATGACCAACAGCTTTGCAGCACAGCCAGCTCCCATGGAGTTCAGGGTCCAAAACTAGAAGACAGCATAAAAAGCAGAGAAAGTAACTCCAAAAGGATGAGAAAGGCTTTCAGAAGAGGAGAAAGCAATGTAGTCCCAGATAGACACACTGTGTTTGACAGGATCAACACTGATGGGTGTTTGTCTACTTACTGTGACACTGAATCATAGCAAATTTGATGTAGAATCATAGAAATGGACCTTTAGACTCATGTACTGCTGATGTAGGGGATCTCCTTCAGGTAACTGGGAGGCTGACCACACTCAGCTGATGCCACAGGTACCTCTCCTCAAGTGACTAGACTCCATGCTTCCAGATGACTGGACTCCGCATACAGCTCCTTGGCAAAAAACACCTGGCTCCTTGACCTTCACTTGATTCTTATAGTTTAAAATATTCTCGGCCTTGCAGAAGTTTAGCCAATTTCTCTCTGACAAATGAGAACTGAGGTCTACAAGCAGCCTTGCAATTTCAGGAACGCAAGTATACTTGTAATATGATTTAATCGGTCAGGTTCATAGTAGGTTTTCTTAGCAAATGCCAATATGGAAAAATAAACTTAGACAAGGGTCTAAAGAACAGAGTCAATAGTGTAGTCAATGCTTAACACAGCTAAATTATTTTTTCCTATTTATTTTCATTTGGTCAGTTTTCTACCTATTTCTTATCACTAAATCTGGTATAAAGGATTGAGTTTAGCCACTTTCCGATTTACCAGTGAGAAGAATGTAAGCATTTTTTCATTTATCTTCATACAACTGAAGTACAACAGCTGTAAAATGGTCTTACAAGGGTCAGTCTCAGCTATGAGAAGTCTGAACAGACAGAAAGTGCACAGCCCATTTCCCTCACCCTGCTAAAGTGCAAGTTCTTCCTCCATTTTACTTGCAATGCAGTTAAATTATGTTAACTGCAAGTTTCTGGAGTGAATTCAAGTCCAACAGATCCTTTATAAATCTGGAAATTGAGAGCATTTCACACCCTATTTGAAAGTTGACTCTTGGCAGAATAATTGGATTGGCAGCAATTGAAAAAGTACATTAAATTATTATGTATGAGATCACAGATTAGGATTACCACTAATCTGCTCCTTCCATCCCTCCTTCTGTTTCCTATCCTCTTGTATCTGTGACAATCCAATCTACTCCCTTTGAAGAACTTTGTTGAGAATAATAGCAGTCATAGAAAACACCAAATTATAGATCACCAAAACTGCTTATATACCAAAGCTACCAAAGGTATTGTAGAACACACCAAGCTTTATAGTGCAATGGAGAGGCAAGGTGAAACAGTTACTCCAGTAAAACCAAAACCAGTTAGATGATTGTTAAACACTTGAAAATGTCCTAGAGGATATGATACAGGACACATGTCTGTCTTGTTGTAACGTTTAGAGAACTAAAGTATAATGACTGGCTCAAAGTGATACAACTAGCAAATGCAGTGGAAACGGCATTGAAGGATGTACAGATTTGCATTCAGAGACAGTCAAACTGACCCAACGTATGAAATGCAGTTTTTCAAGAGCCTCTAAACTTTATAGAGTGTTCCTCCTGTGGAGAAATTTATTTGCCAGTTCATGACTGTGAAATCTCCCAATGTCATAGATGCCTCCAGCTTGGACCCTTAGCCAGAAAATGAAAATATAAGTATTGAATAAGCATTTAGGGTGAAAAATAGAGGCTTATTGCCTTGAGAAGGAGGATGACACAAAGAAGAACAAGATTATCGTTAGATCTGTTTCAGTTTCCTAGTATCTCCAAATTTTAAATGGCCTAACAGAGACTGAATCTTCAAAGAAGACAAAGGAAAATGTTAGAGCAAACTTAGAAAAATTATGACTCAACTGAAAAGATGAACATCCCCTCAAACTGTGATGAGCATGAGCCCAGCCCAGTGACAAAGAAAATAAGAATTCATGGATTAATCTATCCCTTTGTCTAGGGAGACTAAAGTAAAGCAAACAAGAAATGGCTGCCATGCCAGAAAGCTAGATCAGAAGTCCTCCTCAAATCAGACACTAAGTTCTCTATATTCACTTGCCAAAAAGACTTCCAGCTCTAGCCTGAAGCAAACTAGATCATTGTCTTTTAAAGTCTGCTTAGGTGATGACCTAATCATAAAATGATACCAGATCACACCCACGTGTAGAGTGAAATTTCAGTTGGGCACTTTTTGCCTTTTGCTGATGATCATCTGGAGGAATCATGGCCAAAACCATAGTTTCACTAGAACTGACTGTATGTAGCTGAGTGTATCTACAGAGTTTCTGAAGAGACACTTCCCAGAAGAGCTCTGTTTTTCAAAAGGTTACATGATAGTTATAAATTAAAAAGATGTAGTTAGATATTTGCTGTGGGAATAGTAGGATTATCAGAAATATCTACTGTTAAAAAATCAAAACTACTGAGATGGACTAATACTCTCAATTTCCATAGTTTGGTTTAGTAGGAAGGAGTTTTATTTTTTTAGTTTGCTTACAGTGCTACAAAATTAAGGCTTGTGTTCCCCCCTGTACCATAAAGAAAGCTTGGTAATTTGTTCTTTTAAAGAAGCTACTGTGACATGTGAACCCTTAAAAATACATAGAAATCTAGATACTTCTGAGGAAATGGGAATTATCTTATATGCATGACAAGTATAATGATGCCGTCGTCCCACCAGTTTATATGAAGTTGAAAATCAAATCAGATTAAAAAAACTGATTGAAGAAGCAGTTTGAGAATGACTAATCACTCAGCATTCGTAAGAAAAATTATACATAATTTCAAACTTTTTATCTGTTTTTTTCTGTTTCTTTTTGCACACCAACCATTTGCAGTAACATTTCTATAATGGAACCAGGGTGTTAACCAAACATCTTATTTTCTGATATCTCCCTCGTGATAAAGAAATATTGTTTTACATCCTGCCAAGATAAAACCCACTTTGAAAATGCTTTTAAAACTTTAGACGTATCTGTACAAGCCAAAGAGGTTTTCTTCTCATAGCTTTCTCTAAAACTTAACATAGACCCTACATGACTAAAAACATACTACGCTGCAATTGAAACTGTGGTGTTTTCACAACCCTGTGCAATGCTCAGCACTAACTATTCACAAATCTTGTGATTCAGACTTCTCAGAGGTTTTGCTGCAGAAGTGTATTCTCTGCAACACAGGCACCAGGCATGATGAAATCTGGGATAGTGGTGGGTCTTATCTCTGGTATTTTACACATACATTTCACTCTTTCAGCCAGTGAAAACAAAATACTGGCTGTCTATTTAGTAATACAGTATGACTACAGTGGTTGATAATGGAATGAAAATTGTTATCTACATGTTGTCAGCTCAAGAGAAGTGATAGATTTGTTGCTGTTGATTAAAAGTTACCGTTTACAATGATAATAATGGTTATGAACGAATGATTACTTGTTGACATATAAAATGGGTCACTGTCATCAGTTCTTCTCATGTGAAATAGATGTTCATGTGGTCCTATAGATGAAATTCACTTGTGCAACTGATATCAACTGGATCCATTTTGACAGACTGAGCAACTGACTAAAAACTAAAGAAATGAGAAGATGCTATCATTTCACAGCTAGTCCTAATTGTTCTAGGAAAAAAAAACCAGAAAACTTCACAAGATCGGAAATTTGCACTGCCAGCGTCCATGTTACTCTGGCTATGAAAAGAAGGCCATCTGACACTTTTGTGGAAATGGAAATACATTTTTCAAACACTTGCCTTTCTTTGGTATCTGCAATTATCTACAAGGCCCATTAAATGCTTAAAGATGTCATTATCATCCACAAACGAGCCAAATAGAGTCTTGACCTACTCGGTGCTTGCAGAAGTGAAGCTCTGTTCAGGACAGAAGAAACGGGATCAAATCCTGCATTATCTATCTCCGTCTCTGACAAATTTTGTAAAACATCAGTAAACAAAAGGTGTCAATCTGGAACAAATGATTGAGGCTTCATCACTACATCAGTATTGGTTATGTTTTGCTTCTAGTTTTGTAACTAAATTTGCTTCTGTTTTTGTAATGTTCCAATTGCGTGTATGACCAAAGAAAAGCGGGAACAAAAGAAGCTGGGAGAAGTGCTGGATTAATTTCACATACCTTTGTCAGCACAAATGCGTAGAATAGAGTATCTGAACTCAGCAAGATAATCTAGAAATATCTAGAACTGGGTTGTGCAACCCAGAAAATGTCACCTCTGCTTGGTTCATCTCACATCAGCTACCTACCAGCAGCTTAGCTCCTCCGTATCGGCCGAGAAAGAAGAGCTTATAATTGGCAACAAGTGTTCATATTCACTCCTTCACCTTCAAAAAAGTGAACTGCAGTCAGCAGTTTAAGGTGGTTATCAATTCCCTGGGTAGAGTAAAACCCTGTAGCCGTTGTCCTCACTTGTTAATGCAACAGCTGCTGCCAGCCTGAGAGGGAGAACTGCTGCCACATATCTGACCCCTTAAGCCCTTTCAGGACCTCCAGAAAGGTACTGGCCTGCAGTTTGAGAAATAATTGTTTAAAAGAACAGCTTGTTATTATACCTACAGTTTTCTTATAAGCCACCTTTGGGGAAAGGTAGTTCTGTATGTCTGAAAGAGCTTTGGTATTGGAGCTGGGTCGTGCACAGAGAGGTTAAAGTTAGGCAAGCTGCCAGAACAAAGTAGGTTTGCACAGCATTGGCTTTAGCTCGCACGTCTGCTTTATAACTCGCCAGCTTGGTAATGTCAGCCTTTAGAAGGACCAGAGCCTGGACAGAAATCAAGGGGTGTATTTCTAAATCCTTCTAAACATCTGATACAAGTACTTTTTGGTTTATCAACAGACCTCTGTCTCTGTAGTCTCCACCGGGAGGACCACGGACACGAAACACCTGATGTTAAAACATCTTTTATGAATATTGCTGGAGAGATTCATTCTCAAAAAATCATCTGTTTTTATTTTAACTCTTAAAACCTGTAAATGTATAATAAAGTGCTGAATTCTAATTAGCTTATTAAAGAAAATATTCACAAATAAGAGCAGTTCAAATTCAGTCATTTAGATCTTTAAGCATATTCTTTTACCCACAACTAGCAATGTGCAGAATTTCAGCCAAATGTACACAAGATGATTGTACATCAATCACAACAACACATAGAGCAGGGTCAGCTAGTCAGAGATAAATTAAAAGCCAACAAGTAAGAACAAATTCTATGCTCAGACACTCAACTTTATGCGCATAATTACTGTGATTTTGTCTGTATATCACAGATACAGTTGTAGATTTTTTTATTTCTCTGAAAGTGTAGTACTTCTAATAGAGACATAAAATATCATCTGAACCAAACAGCATGTCTCAGTATAAAAGCAGTGATTCAGATACAGTTCATTGACCTCATCCATTTTAATTACAATCCAGTCAGAACTATATCCTTTTTTATTACACCATAATGACTTCTTTAATTTGCCACAAGTACAAAAAATGAGCAAAAATTAGATTGGAAAATTTTACTGCAGAACTTTGCAATTTTCTCACAAAATACGGTTGCAAAATACTGTTCTAATAGTAATTTGTATCAAAGTGTAAGTTATTTTATGGGTTCAAATTCGAGAGGGGCTTTGATAGTTCTGAAATGGATAGTCTTTGGTAAGTTTTAAAGCACTGTTTCCTTTCCCTTGGTTCATTTATTTAGGGTTTCTCTATTGAGTTGTTTAAAATCAAGCACTCCGTGTGCAACATTTCGTTTGTGTCATAGTTAAGTAAGCTTAGAAATTATGAGCTAATGGTGTGATTCAGTCCTGCCACCCCTCACTGGAGGCTGAAGGATGCCTACAAACACTGGAGCTCAAAAATAGGAGATTGAACTATTGCAGGTGTCTGCCCAAGGAGCAGGGCTCTCAAGGACAACTGGGGTGGCCCTGGCAGCATCTCCGAAGCGCATGAGGGTCTGTGAAGCAGCTGTGTTCCCACTGAGTGAACCCCTCTCCCTGTGGTTTCCCTGCTGTATTATTGCAGGTACTAAGTGAAATCTGGCTCACCCTGTTCTCTGCGTTGGCAGCAGGCTCAGCTTGGAAAGGAGCATCTCTTGACTGCCTTATACCTGCAAATTCAATCTTCTACAAATTTGCAGCATCTTGCCAAAGGATTATTACAGTAATTTTTGTCATTTTGGGGCTTGTGGGAGGAAAAAGCCACAATCTTAACAGCCACCTAAAGAATTTCACATTTTTTTACAGAAGTGAAGATCTGAAATCAAGTATTCAAACCTTCAGAAATCTGTAATAAACCTTGGAAATGCATCATTAGCACTGGCTTTTTACATATGTACATATTTGTGCTACATAGAAATCTTACACATAGATATTTGCCTGTTCATCTGTTTCTTCCATGGATCTGCAGTGTCACAAGGCAAGCAAGCAGAATTAAGCCATGTCTACATTGTTCCCATGACCACAACAAGGAGGCCCCAGGCTGCAGTTCGTTGTCTGTGTCTGCATTTCCCTTAGTTTTCCACAGACATGTTCCTGCTTTGTTGAGGATGAAGTTCTCTATGCTGTGACTACATTCATGTAAGCCCTTATATCTCCTTTGAAAGTTGTCTCTCACTCCTGCGCAGACTACAAGCCCTGTAGGACCACTGCCTGCTGCCATCTTACAGCATCTGCATTCTTCTCAATGCATTCTCAAAGCTACAGCTTCTGAGGTTGACGAAGGAAACAGAGACAGCAAAAAGGTCCAGGTATCTCCAGATTAAAGAACTGTAAATCCCATCATCCTGGTTGGTTGCTGGAAGCCACTTGGCTACTGGACCTCCCACACTGTGCTCTTCAGAAGTTGTGCCAGCAACAGCTGAATGTCTGCTGTTTGCTGATGCGCTAAAAGCATGGCAGATGCCACCATCAAAATCAGTTTTGCCAAGTCCTAATAATTCTGGGTATGCACCATGAATTCTGGGTGTGCATCATGAGCCCCTTCTGGTGATGTACATTCATGTGTTGCTAATTTATCAATACAAAAGATTACCTTCATGGGTCTATCTCAGAAAGTGCTCAGTGCTGGAGATGCATCACACGTCTTTCTGTTTCCCTTTTCCCACTCTAGAAATGTATGGGCATTTCTACTTGGAGGCTGTTTCAGACAGACTCCTATAGATCCACGGCACAGCAATCTTGTGTTAGCAAATCTGTTGTGGCTGTGGATGTAATGAAAGTCTGCAGGGCGCCGTCATCTGCTCCTTTCCTGTCTGGTGAAAGTCTACACCATCCTGGACATCTTTGTTGTATTCAGGGGGAATAGCACACTCAGCTGTGCTGGGTAGGATGTCATGATGACATTTTTCCCTGGCCAGTGTTCCTGGACAAAGCCACAGCTTACAATCACGTGGGCTGAGAACCCATAGGCAATTCATTCACGCAAGAGTGAGCCACGTGCACACCTACTACAGGTTTCAGAATTACTGCACTTTCTTTTCAAAAAGAGAGAACACAGTCGTTCCAATTAAATTGATATCTGTGATGTGTAGGTGCCCACCTGGAAGGTGCAGATACTCATGTCCTCATCTATCAGCTGACTCCGGTGTCCACGGGGAGTTCAGCTACGTAACTAAATCTGAATGGCCATTGAGGTGCTAGGGGGCCTGATACTCCCTTTCGATGAACTATCCTTTCCATGAAAATGCTGTCGCATTCACTGCAATCTAATGAGTATTTCAGAATCTGTGCAATTAGGATAGGGAGCTCTTTCTAGCCTAAGTGGCTGCAAAAGTAGAAATACTTAGCTAACTCTTTTGCAAATCCTCAGCACATACACAGGTTCATCCTACCTCATTGTGCAGCCTTATCTGGGAGCAGTTCCTAGTTCATGAGTAACACAGTTGACCCTTCTTGTCTACAGTCTTCAAAAATGTTTCTAATTCAGGAGCCCTAGGCACATTAAGCGGGGTAGGTCCAGCTAGTGAGTTATTCAGATTTTGTGTGGGAGTGCCACCAGAGTTTTCTCCTCTAGTAGTTGCTTTCAGTCCACCCTCAGGAGCATTTCACAGACTGTGCAATTAGGCCTTGTACTCTAGAGTGCTGCAAGAAATAGGATTGTGTAACTATAAGCAGATGCCTGCCCAGTGGTGTAGACCTCCTCCTGTTGTGAAGCTCAGTGCTGATAATGCTGTAATTCAAATAGAATGAAGTAGAAGTCCTTCAGACCAGTGGTTGAGAAGCTGCTGCCATTCAAGGGCCTATCTTATTGTGCCGGGGCACAGCCTGCAGGGCTGAACCAACTTACATAGAGACCGTCTGTCATGCAAGGAAGGAGTCCTTTTCTCATATCTAATATTCATCTCAGTGCTTAACACGTCCACTTTGGGCACGGATTTGCTTTGCAACTTGCACATTTTGCAAGACAAAGAAAAATGTAAAGCACTCAGCACAACAAATTGTCTTCTTAAGGTTTTATTTTCAGATATTTCTCAGGCTTCCATCTGTTGATCTGCATTACCTCCAATTACCTTGGTCCTCCGTCTGGTGGCCAGACTTTCTGCTCAAACATTCTTCACACACTCCAACTAATGCTTGGAGAAGAAATGTATTTCCACACAGATTTTCACCCAAATTTTCAAATTATTTTTTCTTTATTTTTTGCATAGGCAGTAGACCATAGATCTGGGGAATCTTTCAGGTTTGCTAGTAAATCTTTTAAATTTGAAGATCACCAAAGAGTTTCGTAACTTTTTAATCTGAACCCAAAAACAAAAATCGAGGAGGAAATCATAGTTTAAAAATGAGCATTACATACACTACTATCTTTCTTTTTCTTCGTTTCAGGTCTGCATGCATAGAAAAAGCAGGTTTACTTGTACCAGTGCTATCTATTTAATTCCTCGACCAAGTCTTTGGCTGAAACAGGTGACAATAACATTTTTTCATTTTTTTTAATACAGTTTGACAGGTAAGGCTGTGAAAGCAATGGTTCATTATTTCATATTTATGCACCAAACTGAGGTTCTGTAATATCCTGTCCCGATGTGATCTATTGTTGTACTCATTTCCTGCCCCTGTTATCTGACAGCTGCTGGAAATTTTACCCATAGGTGCTGATGCGTTGCCTTTCAGTACAGTCATGTATTGTTGCCTGTTCTCTCAGTTTGATTTATTTTGGGTGATAAATGGACATCTTGAGGCAGTCATCAGACTTTAATTTGAATGAACAGATCGTATCTGAAAATCACAGTTCTCCTAGAGCAATGTTGAAGAGCAGCCAGTAATTTCACATTTAGCCATACAATGTTGGCTGCTTATTGGTTCTCTCCAATATGCACTACAATGCTTTTTCTAGTACTTACAGCACTACTCGCATATATTACTATCAATGCATCACATGCTACCAGCAACAAGAAAAAAGCGTATTTACCCACAGAGAGTGTGATACTGGGGAAAACACAGAAATGCAACACTTTTACCTGTACATATCAAAATATATACTAAGTTGCTTTACATACTGTTAAAATCAAAAGTCCTTTAGGAGTGCTTTTTTTACCATTTTTTTTCCTCAAAGCCTCTGAAGAGCCTCAAATTTGAGAAGCTTTATACCTTCCCTTGCAAGGCTTTTTAACATAGCTGCGTACAGGTCTTGTTCCGCTGTTACTTTTTTGTAAGACTATTCGTGTCAAGGGATTCATTTCTGATTTATAAGGCTGGACAGGTTCTATGTCTTTCCTCTCCTTGTTGCTATCTTTGCTTTCCCTTGCCTTTTTTCAGCTCATAAAGCCCATACCAATTGGGCTGGAGCCCTTCCTCTTGTGTTTCTTAGATTCATTGAGTTTAAGGACTAGTAAGTAAACTCATCCAAGCTCCCATACAGCAAAGGCCACAGGATATTGGCCTTCGCTGAGCCCAATAACTTGCATCTGGCTGAAAAATATCTTTCAGGAAGCATTTAGTCTCACTTTGAAGGCAGTGAAACAGGGAGACTCTGCCACCTCCCTTGCCAAACTGCCTGCATTTTCCCATGCTCTCAGTTTTCCATCTTATAGACAACGTCATCCAAAATGATACATTTCCTTACTTTTGGCTACTGTTAATTGTTAAGCACGTGTAGAGTTTGAGTAAAGGTGATCTACAAGAAAGGAGCTGCATCTCAAAAACCTTTCTTATTACAACAATCCCATCAACTACAGCAGCAGCTGATTTTAATGGAATTTGCTTACTTTAAGACAGTCAAGTTTTCTGGCTGAGTTCTGATGCAACAGAAGCAGCACAGTCAGCTTTCATGAAAAACTTTCAAAGGGCCAGAATCTCTTTGGTTTTTCAAAGAAACATCACCAGAGTGCTCTTCCCTCCACTGTAAGTAAGCTTAGTGCTGCCGCAGGCTTTACTCTCTGGGAAATATGAGGCTGCACCATGCACTCCTCTGCTGGGATGTGTAGGACTCCAAAGGGACAGGAATCAGCCCAGGTTGTACATTTTTTTCTCTAACTCTAATGCTCAAGCACAGCAAGGCATCTTTTGTGCCGTTTGATTAATCTCAGCAAGGATACCTGTGAACTGAGACAACGCTTCTGTGTGGCAATCCCTCTGTACTGCTGAAAATCCAAGTCAGCCTTTATATGGGAAGTTTAAAACTTGTACCATCCTTGTGAAGGTTTTGAGCTCTTAAAACTAGATCCTTTGAAATTTGGTCCTTTTTACCTACCTGGTACAATTTCTAATGCTGTGAGTTAAAAAGCAAGACTTTGTTGCAGTCCTCAAAAAACAAAATCCATTGCTAGGTCCACTCTGTAGTAGCTGATGCTTCACATAGTCTTCTGTTCAACTACTTTTACACCATTTTTCTGGTAAACATATTTATTGTTGTTACAGATGCTGGGGGAAAATATAGCCTTTTCTGGCATATTCAAGGGAAAACACATTCTTACAGCAAGTATTTTTTGCATTTTTCCGTGTGCACCTAGTTCAGCAGAAAGCCCTGGAACGCAGTGCCACCTGTCAAAATCCATTAACTTCTAGATCTGCTAAGTTAATTTAAAACTACATAAAGAATGAAAAAACAATTGTATGACCTGCTGCCACAAGTGGATATATCTCAGAGAAAAATATTTATAACCATGTCCCGTTTGAAGCAATCATGGGGTGTTGTTGTGAATTTTTTCTACTCACTCTTAGAAGTCAGGAAAGCAAGGTAAAAAACATGGTAAAGATAACAGCTAGGTACTATATCTGTGCGGAGCTTCTTTAGGGACATTACTTTCAAAGATATACGTGGAACAAAATACCTGTTGAAAGCGTGTTAAAGTATTTTATGGAAGTCATGTAATAGGATACATCTTCTGCAAATTTTGGTCTACAGTTCATACTTGCTCAAACTCTCACTACAATCCCTTCTGCAGTTGCCTCATGTTATATGGGGTGGCTGAAAAGCACATGATGTAATTATGAGGAAATCTGTTTGGAAGGTAGACCGACTATCCATCTGACTGGGTATGTCAAAAGGTCCCTCTCCTAACATATAAGGCTGCCTTGTATATAGTAGGCCAAATCATATTTTTAAATTGTTAATGGCTTCTTGCATCAAATGCTTTTATTTTATTTGGAGCTAAATCTCAAATGCTGATGCTGTTGTATCAAGGACTGCTGCTGTCACTGGCATTAATTCAGTCAGAGAGAGTCTGAACTGGTGAGCAGGTTCCAGAACATTGCTCCGTCTTCCAAAAATCTGTTCAAAACAACGTCATGTACTTTTCAGCTGTAACCTCTCCTGCCTGTCTTCCCAGCATCAAGCAAGGGAGATGATACAGAAGATTGCTGGAAGAACCAGAGCAAACATGCACTAGACCACCCGATAGCACAGCATGCCAAATTACATACTGCACCGGTAAAAGTCCACTGGTATTATGAGAAATAGGAAGCAACACTAACTTTACCCTGAAAATCTCTGTTCTTTGGCGGTAAACAAAATTTCAGTATCTTCCCAGCCTTCTGTGAATAATCTATAGTTGGTACTCTTTAAGGAAAACTTGGCTTGACTTAAACACAGTCTCCAGTGAATATCAAACTAATAATGAGCAAGCTTTCCTGAATCTGTTGTAAATGCATTCCAGTTCAAACTGAGCCATACTCAAGGTGGTGCTTATGCTGTTGGGCTGGGGGACAGTTTTCAACTGCCATGCCGCTGCTGCTCACGTGGAGTGGGAGAGCTCACCTGGTACCTCTGCTAACACTGACTCTTTCGGCGCTCCCGACCTGTTCTGCCAGTCTCTCTGCTCTCTCTACGTTACCATGAGTTAAATCCCGTGGGTATCGTTCAAGTGTGGTAATTTAAGCTGACCAGTGCAGTAAAGTCAAGCCCTAAAAGAAGGTTATCCTGTTTCTGCTGAACTACATTTAGGAGGAGCACAGCAACAGGAATAAACTGGTTCATCCAACTTTATATTTCCAGCCAAGGTATTCAGCTGTCTTGATATAAAATAGCTCAAAAGTAAATTTCCTTAATTGAAATGTATTGCTGGAGTTGTCTTCAAAAGATCTGTGTCAGCAGCACCTTGTTTTAAGCCTTCATATTAAAAAACACTATGAATGTTATTTTATGCCTGTACGTTCAAGCCAAGCATTTTATAGTGTTTAAAAATTAATACGAATCGAAAACCTTTTGATAGTGCAAACCTCAGCATTCTGGATTTCCTTTTTCAGTCCTTTATATGTGCTGCCAAAATATTTGCTAACCAGCTGCAACCTTTACCCTAGTTTCACTGGGTACTGAAATAGTCTGTTGTGCTGCAGACGTGTTTCTCTGCTTTTAATTTGCTGTTCACGTATACTATAGCGTGTAGTAACCAATAGCCTTTTGTGGGGCAAAGGTAGCCTGTGGAAAACAACAAAAACAGCACGAGGAAGATGTTGAAAGTTTAATCCTACGTACAAGCAACTTCCTCTGACATTTAGGCAAACCGGAGCTCAGATTTCTGAACTGAACACTCATGGTCATGAGTAACATATAAAGCGTTTTCTATCCAACCTCTTTTTATTCCCTATAAACTGTATTCTGAGGTAATGTATAAGAAAGGAATTTTAATGTGCATTAAGCTAAAGTGCTTCAGGATCTCAACACAGTTATAAGAAAATGAATTATTCTGATTTTGCCTTTCTTAATGCAGCTTGGAACAGTTTAAATCCTCCTGAAAATAGTCAAAACAAGCTGGAATATTTCTCTTAGTATGTATTAATACTAATAAACAGGTCAAATCCTAATTCAACTAAAATCCTGGCTAAAATCAACTAAAGGTCAGGCAAAAAAATTAACTAAAATCAACTAAAGATGAGGCAAACTGAAAAAAAAGACTTCAGGGCATAGTCCTATAACTGTAATTTGCAATATGCAGCACCTTTACCTAAGAGTTTTATAAATATTAAAACCCAGAATGTAATAAGTCATTGTAGACTTGACTAAAAGGAGTATTTACTCTCAAACAGTTGAGATATTGCAGTCACAATTTCAGAATTGAGGACTATTTCCTCAATCAATTGCCATGTCCCAAAAGACCAGTAAGAAAATGAGCCACTACAGACTGGACAAGGTTGCCCAAAGTTAACAATAATAGGCTGCATCAGGTCACAGAATAAATTACCTGTGCCATCCTGATTAGCCTGCAGGTTGGGAAAGCATTGAGCATCCATGTATTGCAAAATCCTAATTACATTGTACCTCATGCAAGGCTCTTATCTTGGTGGCTGAAAGCCATATTTTAGGCTTTTTTCTCTATTTTAGGCTATTTAATCTATTTCTTACAGAAAAACAAGATGAGATTTGTCTCAAAACCATATTGTTTTAGAGAGGTGTATGTTCTGGGAATCCTAGGAACACAAAGAATCCAAAACCCCTGTCGATTTTAATGGCTTAACAAAGTCTGTTGATATTGGATTTACAACTGAGAAAGAACACATCTCTGCTGCTAGAAGCACTGGGAGAGTTCTGTCCTTAACTTACTTTCTATTGTATGGAAACTCTCCCATTTCCATTATCCCTATGTGCAAGTCTTTTAAAAATACAGTATTATAGAAAAAAAGTGTTTGTCTCAATGCCCTCTCTCTGTATTTCTGTATTCTTACACATACATTCCACCTTAAAACTAAATGCTGAAAAGTCACACATACATATATCTATAGCTTAATTATTTATAAATAAAGGTGACTTTTAAAAATTCACCATAAGGCTGAAATCTGCAAGTTGCTAGAGGAAAGCAAAACACTCTGCAGAAAGTGAAAAAAGCCCCATCCTTCTTCCCCAGCCTTACACCCAGATGTCAAAGAAAAGAAAGATGAATTTCAGGCAAGCTTTCCTCAGGAATGTTTTTCTTAGGCATAGACATGCCAATCTTCTACATTCATAAAATATACATGTTTTGAAGGAAAAAATATCCACTCTTTGACTGATAGAAGAATATAATTTGCAAAGATTCGAACGGTTATGTTTAAAGCATTGAGGTGAACTGCTTCTGCAGACAGGAGGTATGTTCTGATCTCTCTTATATGTCAGTCTATACAAAGCTATTTTTCAGACTTGTTCAAGAACAGAAGTACAGAATCCATAGTCCAAACACACTATGCAATTAAGTGTTATCTCCAATTTCTTAAATTTCATTAAGAAGCTTTAGAATCCTACTGCAAATCATTAGTCTCATTGTCATTATCATGTCACGTATTACAATATTAATGTATGCATGTGCATCTCTCACACTTCTGCCTTGCTCTTTATGTGATTTTTATTTTGTTCAGTTGATGTGGATTCTTTGGCAGAATAATGTGTTCACTGTTTTAACACGGACACAAATGTAAAAGCTAGAAAAGGCATTTTTCGAACCAAAACTCCTGACTCAACAGTGTTTCTTGTTCTTAAAATTATCTTGTATCAGTCCACAGTTTTATGAATCATCATACTGTAAAGAATAAACTAAGATTAGAGAAAGTCTCAAACCTAAATTTGTGTACTTTTGTCATTCTCTAGTTTACTTTTAATATTCAGGAAGAGCCAACTCTGTCTAATTTCTATGATGTCTGAAAGCTATTGAGTTCTTACCCTACTTTGAGGAAACCAGGATCAGTTAGAAATACAGTGAAAAAAAGCAGAAAAGAGAAAATGTCAGGTGAAAACCAAATATGTTTGAACTGAATTCTACTTTTTTCTATGTGGACACATCTACATGGGGAGATCGGTGTGCTAGGGTATGTCATGTTCTAGTTCCTCATACTATACATTAAAACTGATATAATTTGTCCCATACTGAATGTCAAGTAAGGTACATCACATAAAAGTATCTTTAGGGCTAATATATAGGAGTGACATTTTTGAAAAGTAAGTGAGTGTGTGAAACTAGAGGACATTACTTTCCCTGCACCGAGACCCTCACACATCCTGCTCCTGGTGGCCCTGTTCCCCATAAGCCCATCCATGCATTGACTCACCATCCAGTGGCACCTCATATACAAGATCAAGAGCTGTAAAAAGCCCTTACTTCTCCTCAGGAGCCAAGGTCACTAACCTTACCTCTCTGCAAGGCTCTGCAACTAACAGGCCCATCTAGGCACTAGGTTGTCTCCTTGTGCATCCTTGTGCTGTGTCTCTTCATGTCACATTGTAGCTGGGCTTTTGCCACATCACCCGAGGCACACGGTGGCCTGACTTCCATGGTGTTACCCAATGCAGAGAGCTTCGTAATTGAGTCAGGAAAATAGGGAGAGGTCTTTTAATCAGTCAACCTCTCACTCCTCCGCACCTAACGTTCAGTGCGTGCGTCCTACATGGAGGCATTTCTCATGGAGCAGCTCGTGCTGTGCTGTGTCTGTGTCCTGGCTTGACTCACGGTCACCTCCCTAGGCACACAGTCCTTTAGTACTACAAAAGACAGCTCTAGAGGGACGTGAGTTTGCTCTAATTGCTTCCTGAGCTGGCCCACAGACTAGCAGTCTTAATAACTCTGCCCTGCCAACGCGATCCATCATGCATAGCTCAGAAACTCGTGGTCTGAGGCCAGGACAGAGTGATTTTTATTTTGTATGGTTGATGTGGATTCTTTGGCAGAATAATGTTTTCACTGTTTTAACATGGACACAAGCGTAAAAGCTAGAAAATGCAGAGTGTATGTGTGCAGAGTGTATGTGTGCGCACGTCATGTACACATAGCTAAAAGCACCCACGGGGAAAGGTGGTGGAGAGTTGCTAGCAAAATTTAAACACTTTAGCTTTCTGTTCAGTAACTTGTATAGATAAGTAACTCCTTACACTATTTTAATTACTGAATAAGCCCACTGACTTTGGTAAAATTGGGAAGAGAGTATGGCCCATATCACAGTCTCTGTATGTAGAGCACTCTCCTGAGACTGTTCTGTTCTTTCATAGTACATGCTTGCTGCAAAAAGAAAGAGAATAAATCCTTTTTTTCCTCTATTCAACAACAACAGGAAAAGAGGCAGAGGCTTACACTGGGGCAAGAGAGAAACTCTCTAATGACGAGATTGTTGAGTAATGGAGTAGACTGCCCAGAGAGCTACAGTGTCTCCCTCACTGGGTTTTTTGTTTAGCAGGACATAACACAGCTGTCTGTCAGGGATGATTTATATATAGCTTATCCTGCCTTGGAGCAGGGGGTAGACTAACTGACCTTCTCCAATCCCTTCCAGACCTGTTTTCTGTTATTCCCCATGCTAAGATGCTTCTGTAGATGTGGAGTATGCTTTTACATACTGTATTTCCTTTGTGTTCTAGGGCCACAACCCTTAGCTCTTATAATTTATCTTTTTCCTGAAACCAATTCCATTTCATTAACTGTAATGACAGTTTAATGCACATTTCTTTATCTTATATATACAGTATTCTCATTTATTTGTAGCTCTGCAATACCAGAACATAGTTACCTTTAGTTTTCCTACTAATCTGCCGTTCAAACCTCTGCCAGAGTCCAGGGTCAGGACTAAATCTCTCAAAACAGTAAAGGTGAAGGATAGAGCCGATCATCTAACAGAGATAATTGTTCACATGTTGTCAGTTGAAGATGGAAATTAAAGTCAAGCTGAAACAGAAGAAAAAGCTGAGGTATAGCCAAATGGGAAAAAAGCAATCCTTGAGATGTTTCCTGTGATGACAGGATGATCCACTGCTACGTGATGCAGCGCAGCATCTTTGGCAATGGGGAAAGACGACTCTGTTTTTCTCATCCACAACTGCGTAGGACTGAATCCAGTGATTCAGCAAGTCATCTTAAATTGTTTGTCCCAACTGCACAGTGACACAGGCAAAGGCAGACACTTTCAAGCTATCAATTTCTAAAGTTGCCAAAGATACTTTGAAAACAAAAATGAATTCTATATTCACACACAGTGCCATAGGCAGCACCTCCAGTCCATTACCTATCTCTGAGTCTTACTGAGTCTTCAGAGATGGTCAGGGTTTTTTTAATGGTAATTATCAGTTTCTGATGACTGTTTAATAATCCTGTCTCAGCTTTTCTGTGTTGTTCATAACTTCGCTTGTGTTAGACATTTAATACACTCCCTTTTACGTTATACAGTTCACTCTCAGAACATCTAATGCAAACACCACCAGTAGGAATTAGAATTTGCATGCTATTAGGTACTGTTTTGTAAACAGGATATCCTGGCAGATTCTTGTGTGCCATTGAAGTAGTTCTAACATGTTGACAAATTAATTGATGACACTATAATAGAGTGTTTTCTGTTGAAAATCTCTTGTCACTGCCTTGCATATAAATTATCTTTGTATACTTTCTATTAAGAGATATAACCAAGAAAGCTATCCTTCACCATAAGCCAGTCCCAAATGTTTTATTTCAAAGCATGCAGATGATCTGTGAGCTATTTATAGAAGAAGAACGCTAGGAATATTATGTTAAGTGTAACTGTGACCCATCAACACTAACTGTTTATAAAAGATCTAGTGTAGATCTCCATAATATTTATTCAAGTAGGTGTATATGCAAATGTATATGTATGCTTAGAATTTTGGAAAGTCTTTTATCATCATGTTCTTCTGAAAATGCAAGAAAGGGGACAGAGTGGCACTGATTTGTGTGTAACGACTCATAGCACTGAGTTGTTAACTTCAGTCCACACTGAAATACTATTGCTTTACCTTCTTCCCTGATGTCATCTAGTTGGAATGAGACCTTTTCAATATCATCAAATATTTTCTGGTCGTTGAAATACATGAGAGCTGCTGAGGTTAGGAAAACACTTTCCCTACCACCTTTCATCCACTGTAGACTAAAGAAAATTAGAGCCAGGGCATGTTTATTAGTGCTTGTTCTTGCTCCTTCTGCTGCCTAAATTTTTATCAGGTCCATAGTTCCTGTACTCAAAGGCTCATAACACTTGACGTCAAGTGGGGGAGAAAAAAAGGGAGCCTATTTCATATGCATGACCCATTAAAGAGGCCATGTCATGTAAGGTCAGCTGGCATCCACAAGCTGAGCTATTCTCACAAATAAAATAGAACAGAGTCTGTTTTCTAGGGGAGGGCATGGCGTGTTTTATAACCATATGGATACAGTATCTTCTTCCCAGAGTGGGTTGCCTCATTTACACTGACCTGTGGATAGAAACCTTGGTATATGACAGTCCCAACACCGCACTCAGGACTTGTGTGGGAGACTAGTTGCCCTGGGCTGAAGCCATGCCAGGAACTGTGCTAACAATTAAATTTTTTTGTTTAATTCAACAATGTGCTATAATTATGTGGTAATTCTTCGGCTAGTTTCCTTGCCCTCTGTCATTAACTTGAGTAGCTGTAGACTCAGTTTCTGCATAAGACACGAATGCTAGAAGGGATACAAAATTTTGGATTGACAGCATGTAAAGAAGGGGCTATATCCCCTCAACCATAGTGACAGCAGCAACTCTGCTGCTACCATTTTCCCTCATGAGAAGTGCTCCCTCTGGATCCATATCAACACTGGTAGGATGTACACCTATGGGACAATCAAGCCTAACAGCATTTACAGGAGTACAGGAATTTCAAACTGGCAACATAAAAAATACCCGACGAAATTTTTCAATCTGCAAGATATGGTATGAACTATATCTTTCCATGTACTTGTCCTTCTACAAGCACAAAGGAAGACACAGGCGTACTTCAAGGAGCCAACAATTCACAAACAGGCAGTTCACTTAAAAGTTGCTGTGCATCAGTGTCTGATCTTCAGACAGGTACCACAGTTCATTTTCTCACCTGGACATTGTCTAGAGTGTATAGCACCTGGATTTCAACAGATACTCCCGACTTTCTTTTATGCTATTTTAACAGAATTAAATATTGTTATTTGTATTAGTATAAGGGCTCTTTGATAAGAAACCAATTAATAAATATTTGTAATTGATTTA
>VZSC01015872.1:35926-67477 GCA_013398225.1 Steatornis caripensis
TGTAATTGATTTACTAGTTTAAAATAGGAAATCGATACATTTCATTAAAATGAATGAATGACTTCTTATTATCTACTTTGTACAATTTCTTAACAGATAAAGGCCATGATCCCCTACTGCACCCACATGGGGAATCTGAGGCTGTCAATCTTATAAAAGGTTAAGTTGCTGCTCTCTGAAGCACCACCCGTCACATTTTAAAATGTAGTGCCACATAAAGGCTTTCCTACATGACACAGTTCTTCCCTTTCTCGTCTTCGTTGTGTCCCACCCAGAATTTTATCAAACACTGTGTCTCCCTTTCAGGCAGCAACACACCTCCATAGTAGCAGGGCCATCACCATCAAATGCATGCCAGTAAACTTTGATGGCCTCGGGGGTGTTCTTCACTGCCACCATCAGCCGCTGTAAGGTCACTCTGTAATACTTCAGTTTGCTTTCTTTATTAATACTTCTTAGTATAATTAATAATAATATTAATCTGTACAATCTGCATTACAGAATAGTAGGGGTTGGAAGGGACCTCTGGAGATCATCATTGTACTGCTGGCTCTGATCTTATGTTCTTTTGTTATGAGAAATTGCAGCTGAAATTTACCAAGAGTTTGCATTTTTTATTATTTACATACTGCTAATAATGTTAAGATTTCCTGTACTTCCACATTTAAGAAAAAAAAATTAACTACATTAGTCTCTCATTTAATCACTTTGACTCTCCAAAGTGTTTTTCCCTTTCAACTTCTATCAAACTTTTTGACAAAACCAAAATAATTTAAGCAATGGAATAATTTTTGTTATTTCAATATGAGACTTGTGCTGTACTCATCAGTTTTGAAATTAGTGTTATTAGCCTCCAAAGCATACATATTCAAGACAACATGTGGCAATGCAGTTGCACTCCTCTTATGAGCTTTAATGAAATGCTCATCACCAACTCCCTTATCTCCAAGCTGAATACCTTATGCTTTCGTGTGCTTCTGTGGTTTTATTTCATTCCCTGTAGTCACAATACATGTTATAAACACCAGCAGAGCTTTGGAAATTGGCTGAATTACCTGCTCAGTTCTGAAAGGGCAGAGATTCCTCACTGGGGCCACATGGAGAAAATCCAGTCAGGAACAGAAGGAACACGAAAAAAAAAAACAGGTCTCTAGGTATACAGGACAGTTATTTGTCCCTTACACTCTCTCTCAAAAAAAAAAACAAACAAGCAACAATCTAAATCACCTTGAAAAGATTAAGGGTGACAAAGAGCAGTTGTTCTTTTTATAATGAACCAGCCTCAACATAAAAATAAGTTATGATAAAAGTGAGCCTTGGGAGAAGAAAATCACCGTGATACAGATATTAAGCTTGATGGCAGTGTAAGCTACAGTGAATTCTATCCTAGAGTGATTCTGTTTGTACGTATTGCTTATATGCTGTAATAGTTTGCGATCATTCTGGTATTTTAATGACAGTTTGAGTTGTGATTGTATTTAAGTTTTGAGTTTCATTTTTATCAAAAAGAAAGTGCAATACCAATCAAAGACAGCAACTATCACTGAGCCCTGCATGCTGAAATAGTAGAATCTTTGTGCTGACTTGTGCAATGTGAGACTGAGATTCAGAAATAACAAACAGAACTGTTTAAATGTTTATTTTTACAGCACAGCTGTCTATTGCAAAATGTTGTTTGGTCAAAAAACAAAACGTTGAGTACATTTCTGGTGGGACATTATTAGACTTATTCAAACTCAAGACACAGTGTTTAGTATTGACTTCTCTGTACAGTTCCATCTGAAATTCTAAATTCCATGCCATAGAAGGGGATTTGGAGTTAGTGTTGTTACAGCAGGCATTACTGGAATTCAGCATTTAGGTATAACTAGGGAGAGGAGAGCATTTTACATGAGGAGGAACTTCTTTACTGTGAGGGTGACAGAGCACTGGAACAGGCTGCCCAGAGAGGTTGTGGAGTCTCCTTCTCTGGAGATATTCAAAACCCGCCTGGATGCATTCCTGTGCAACCTGCTCTAGGCTAACCTGCTTTAGCAGGGGGGTTGGACTAGATGATCTCTAGAGGTCCCTTCCAACCCCTACCATTCTATGATTCTATGATTACCATAATCATTTTGATGTTTCCAAACCAAAATTCTCTGGAAAATATATCTCCTGAGAGAAGTTTTATGATTTAAGATGAAAACATTACAGAATGTCAGAATTTCCCACAGGATAAAATTCAGATTTCCAGCCAGTTTGGCAGCCACCCGCTGTCCTCTGGAGCACAAGTGCCCTGGAGCCCCCTCCAGCAAGAAGTCTCAAGAGAGGCAAACAGCACTCTCATTAGCGAACACTGCTACAACACTATTTTAATTACAGATTTTAATAGGAGACCGTACACCCCAGCAACAGTACAGCTTGCTTGAAAATACATATACAGAGTCAAAACTCGAAGTTTTTTCAAAGATAGTAGAAAAAAAATGGAAATGGTTTCTTTCACTCATCACATTAAACAATTAAACCACTTATGCTACACACACCTCTATAAACAAGGTAAAATCCTGTCCTGGGTATTTACAGCCAAGCTCTCTCTGAACTCATCTGACATTTGCGAAAGTATAAACTCTTTTCCCTTATTTCAATTCAGTTTTTCTATGGATTCCATATTATAGGTAATTCATTCTGTTTACACTGCTACTCAACTTGCAAACAAGTTAAAAACTGTTCCAAATCAGAAGACATCATCCAAGCTTGGGAAGAAACAAATAGAAGATTGATTTAAAGCCATATTTCATCCCCCTGACTCTTGCTTCCACCTCTGAATCCTAACAACAATCTTCAGTTTTCTCCGTTTTTAATTCTCTTTCTGATATTCCATCTCAAAAACTCTTATTTTAAAGACTTGACAGACTTTGTCACAGCTTTATCTCGACTTAGCAACTTTCTCAGCAGCCTGAGCCAAGGCTGTGTAGCCAGAACATATCAGAGGTGGGCCGTGGATGCTGAAGCTGTCCCCCCCCCCAGTATGTTACAGAGAGGGCTACAGAGAAGGTTATCTTAAGGAGAAATACCATCACAGTACAAATCTAAATATACCTGTCTTCATCTCTGCCTCTAGAAATAGTAAAGGTGACTACTACCGACACAAAACAAGGCACTACCCGTAATTTTGAACTGCATTTTTTATAATATCAACCAGGATCCCTTCTAAGATCTGTGTTATGATCGATGTATCAATCTCAAATCAGGCTTCACAGCCATTAGTTAATTTATAAGCCATAAAATTTTATGTTTTGATTAAAAAGTGATAGCCATCATCATTTGGCTAATGACAGAGTCTTCTAATTTCATTTCTGCCATAGAATAATGATGAGCAATTTACTGCTTTTGAATAAACACTGCAATAGCATGGGCATGTATTTATTGTACTCATTATCATCTAGGAAACCTAATCAACTCCTCCTATATGAGCAAGGTACAAAAGTTTATAACACCATTATTAAACAACATTGAAGAAAAAGGATATTATGGATGTAGGGCATAAAGACATCCTCACTTGACCACATCTGGCTTCATGCCCAGAAATCTGAGGACAGTGAGAGGTACCAAGGTGTCATTGTGGTCAAAACTTGTCATGCTAAGGCAATGACTGCTTCCTCCTATCACAGATTTTCATACAGATCATCTGCTTTCTCTTATTGCTGAACCTGCACTGCCCTATGTACCTGTCATGGTGAGGAGCAACAAGATGCTCAACTACCTCCAGTAACACTTTTAGGAAACTCTGTACCATTTTTTTCTGATTGGGTTTTTTTGGGTCTCTTGGGCAAAACTCTTTTCTATTACTGAAGGGAATTAGTCAAACACAAAATAAAGAGAACGAACAAGTGCTAAAACAGATGCTTTTGGAAAAGTGAGACTTGGTCTTCCTGTGGTGGTTTGTTCACACAAAGCATTTCAGGGGCTTCCCTGGACAAAAGACACGCTGAGAAAATTCTGACAGATTTCCACTTCACATAATATGTATCCATGCCCCTGAAACACAGCTAGTTCTTCCAGTCTCCCACAGGAAAAGACATCTTTTATTTAGAATGAATGATTAGGGGACCAGAGATGGAGCCTGAAAGAGGTATATCAAACTGACAGAGAAAATGTGTCACTGAGTATAGAGGAACGTAAGGAATCTTATATTTCCTGTTCTAGTTTCTTTTATAACATGATCCTAAAAATTTAACCAAATCAAATCTGCATGAAGTCAAATAACTTGTATATGAAAATCTTCCCTCATTGGTACAGAATAGGTAAGGTGTTCACCTGCGTATCCTTTTCTGCAGCTTAGATTTATTGTCAGATTTATTGACAACTGTCTCCTGAGAGCAACAATTGGAGTTCTTTGAACAGTACTTTAATTTTGAGAAGATGTAGAATTGTTATCAAGTCCTGAAGTATTTCTCATGCTACCCATTAGATACCAGTAAAGGCAAAAATGACTCTGTGTATTAGTGTTGAGTCATAGCCTTTGACATCAAGAAGGCTCCTCTGGTAAGTCTACATCCTAAAGCACTGTCCTGAAATAAGATGCCTTGTTGAGATGGCAACATTTTGCATTGTGTCTCCAGATCAGCCAATACTTTTGTGGTTCTAACAATACTCTATATTTATGTTTTGTCAAGAATTCAGAATGTTTCATTTATAAGAAAAAAGGTCATACAAACACACACTGAAAGCTATTACTGAAATGAAGGTAGAAAGGAAATTATAATCTCCTCAATCAAAAAGCTAGAGGAATGAAGTCTAGGTAATGCCATATACTCTTTGCTTTGTTTACATAGAGACTAAAAGGGCACAATATACGCTACTCAGTTTCTGTGCCAGTTTAATTTGAACTGAAGGATCATAAAAATATGCTGACAATTAGAAATTTTGGAAAAAAATCTGATCTGGCAAAATCTAATCTCCAAACAATTTAACTCCAGTACCACTCTGTTGATCCCATTAAGTCACCTCTGATTTACCCTTAACACAAAGCATAGGATAATTGACATCTATTAAACAGGATGTTTTGTTTTTAATGAAGAGAGGTTGCTTGCTGCTTGAGGACCACAACCAGATGTATCCCCCATGCTATTCCACTGAAGTCAGCAGATAAAATAGGGTAGAGTACAACCTTTGTAAAACTGATTGTATTTTTAAAAGGTGAAGTTAATAGCAGTCCTATTGCACCACTTTTATTTTAAGGAATTATATTTTTTCTCCCTCATATTTTGTAGGTTGCTTGTCTTCTTAAATGATGTGTTTTGGTGTTAGATACATTTGTTTATACAAAGCATCCTTCTATGGAGGGTCCTGTAGACATTGAGAAAAGCAGCTAATGCAAATGTGGAACAGAGCCAGAGACAATACTAGATAATGTGTAGAAAATTAGTACTCAAATGTTCCGTCCCACTCCTGCTCATATGCATCCATCCTGTTGTGTTTTCTGTTCATCTCACTGTTGGCATTTCTCCTGAGATACCACAAGCAGTCACACACACGGCAGCTAGGAGGAACCATCCACAGTGTTTTCCTCATTATCTAAACAGAATGTAGAGCTGGTTTTGAGATAAGAAAGGGTGCACTACCACGACCTGATCCACTACCATTTTATATTCTAATTATCAAGAGGCCTGAGAAATGTTTGACATAGAATAAAGACTGAGGAAAAAAAAACAACACAGGAAAGTGGTGAGGGAGTTTTGTATTATTTTCAGGGTAATATAGCTTTATCTGTTAAGATTGGCCTCATGCCACCAGACCTGACTATGCATGGGCTGTGTATTTAAATGAGAAGAAAGAGAACTCAGCATCAAAGTAACATACAGACAAGCTACCAAAACTTTTGAACCTTCTTACAAGACTGTAGGAAAAAAGAAAAGTGTACAAACGCGCCTGTGAGGATTAAATTACCACAGTGTAACCACAATGTATGTAGCTGCATATTTGTAATGATTGCTTTGGTACCATACTTATAAATACAAATAAATCAATTTTTGCTGGGGCAAAGGTCATTTGTGAAGCAGAATTTAATACTATGTTACAGAAAATTCATGTCATATTGTCACAGAAGTTTCAGGTTTGTGCTCAGTTTTGCTTTTTTCCCTTAAATTGAGTTTAGATTGAAAACTACTGTGTTCTGCAGCTGCGAGAAATATAGCAGCACCTGAGCGGCTGCTTGGTTACACCAGCATAACCAAGAGCATAATTTGTTCAGTGCCTGTAATTTACAGATTTCAATTAACAGTCAAAATGTTAAACTTCAGTTAGGACTCTGGCAAGATCTCACCTTTTTGAAGGACTAAGTGAGAAGGACTTTCTTCAGAATTTGTGAGGCATATAAAAACTTGATTTCCTAAAAAACCCTGTATCTTGACTTTTCTGATCGCTAGCATGGTTCACATCGTTGTAGTAATATCTGGCTGTCTCACTGACATATCTGTGGGAAAAACGGATATATATTCAAAATTCCACTCTTCAAAAAAGTTCCTTTTGTTGCAGGAAAAAATAGATCTCTACTCTGTGCCTAAATTTAAAATGTTGTTTTAAGCCTATACTTAGTGTTACTTTACCCTATCACAAAATTGTCTCCCTAATCTGCTGTTTCAGAGAGAAAGAGAATCAGATACTCATATCCCTTTCCTGCAGATATCATTATCAAGCAAGAAATTTGTCTCATCTTCTCTTCTCTAGCAAATGCCAAATTTCCTGTAGTTTTATGGGGCCCTCCAAGCCTCTACTAGAAACGCTCATGAAGATTGGAGGAGCCATCACTGTTACCAGATTATAACACAGAAAATCATCTGCATTTTCCACTAAACCTGTCAACAGTGAAGATGAGGAAACATAGATGAACTATCAGGAGGTCACAGTAGGATTGTGTTCCTGAAAAAAAATCTTATGTGACAACATGAGCATTTTAGCTGAGCTCAGGAGAGCTCTTCTGAAGTGATTGTCTCCACTTGGTTCTCATGGCAAACTATTCTTGACCTGCATGAACTCAATTTCTTCAGATAAAGTTAAGCCAGAAGAGATGCTCTACAAACAAACCTAAAATCTCTTGCTACTTATGGATATTCAGTCCATGGGATGAGACTAGAAGCACGCCAAAGTACAAAAAACATATAGTCTTGCTATCTTATTAGACTGATCATTTATTTATTTTACTAGGAGAGGTGGTGGGGAAATCTCCATCCTTAGAGCAACTTAAAACAAGTGTAGAAGTTACTTAGCAACCTGATCTATATTAACTTCTTTTGAGCAGAATATTGGACTAGGTAACCTCCAGAGACTTCTTCAAATCTAAATAATATCTGAATCTTCATTTTGCCCTACAGATTACTTGCTATCAGTCTGTTCTGTTTGCCAGTGTAGAGATAGCCCTTGCATTCTACAAGGGCTTCGCTGTATGCTGGCAGAAGCTATATACTTCAAAGAATTGTATTGTATAAATTACAGGTATAGTAAAAATCTCAGAAACAACAAATTATCAGGGTGTAGTAAAGGTCAGAACTGATAAAAGATAAAAGAAACTTGAGAAGGTGAGACAGGAGAGCATGAAAGAAATAATAAGAGACAGCAGTACATTATGACAAACTTTTTATGAAATTAGCATCCACATTTTCCTGGACTTATCTCAAAATGGAATGAATCAAAACTTTTGAACTCTGTCCTTTCTCACCTTAAACCTTAGCAGATTAGTTTGTAAAATATTATTCAGTCTTTACTTGTATCTGTCATGATTATGGATTCTGCCTTTAGTAGAGTGAATAGTATCTTGTTTAATGAAATTTTAAAATATTTATTTTTAATTACAACAACATTCAACATAATTGAAGCTGTCCATTCCTTCATTTTGTTGTGCCTCCATTGAACGCAATATACTTGATGTTCTATATTCCACATTTAATCTCAAGTATAGTGTAAATATATTTATTTGAGAATCAGCTATTTTGTTATGAATTTGAAACAGAGAATAAGGCTTCTGAGGAGCAGCTGAGGGAGCTGGGATTGTTTAGTCTGGAGAAAAGGAGGCTCAAGGGAGACCTTATGGCTCTCTACCACTACCTGAAAGGAGGTTGTAGCCAGGTGGGCATTCATGTCTTCTCCCAAGTAACAAGTGACAGGACAAGAGGAAATGGCCTCAAGTTGCACCAAGGGTTGGATATTAGCAGAAATTTATTCACCAGAAGGGTTGCCAAGCATTAGAACAGGCTGCAGAGGGAAGTGGTTGATTCACCATCCATAGAGGTATTCAAAAGACGTGTAGATGTGGTGCTTAGGGGCATGGTTTATTGGTGAACTTTGCAGTGTTGAATTTACAGTTGGACTCAATCTTAAGGGTCGTTTTCAACTTTAATGATTCTATATTGGTGCATTTGACTGAAAGGTTTTGAACACCTGACTAATATAAACATGCCAAGCGTTCTTGGAAGACTCAAAGAAAATAAATATTTTTACCATAAATATTTACTTATTTCATTTACTATTTCTTGAGACTATTCAAAATTTTTGAGGTATGGAAATGTAATAGCTCCTGTCCTGAGGAATTTGAAGTTATTCAAAACCAAATGCGATAATAATTTGATGAGAAAATTTATAGCAATTTCAACATAGTAATCTCAAGTAATTCTCCCTACAATATTAAAATTTAATTAAGTTAAATTAAATACATGAGCAGGTTAATGAATCTTTGGTGTGTAATCACACAAAAGATCCAATTGGCCTATAATGTCCATACTGAACTCTCATGTTACAGAAATGCTCAGCTGAAGTATAATGTACCTAGTAGATTCAGCCCAGGTACTCATTGCACAAATGTTCACAAAGGGACACTGAACTTTAGACACAAATTTACAGGAAAAAAAATGAGGGCAAGGAAATATCACCAGAGTGTTTCCATGATGAAAGTGGTATGTAAGCTATGATTTCTTTATGCTGCTCATTATTTATCTGAAAAGATTGCAGTTCATTTTGAAGCCCCTAACACTTTTCTTTGTGAAGTTTTTTCCTTTGTAAGATTTACCTTTGTAAAAATCTTCAAAACGTGAACCAGATCTATTCATGATAGCAGGTGTCAATGCATATTTAAATTAGGAGACTGTATACTCTCTTTTCTCCTGTAATGCAAGAAAAGTCTCTTGCTGCAATTCATGTCCATCTTGTCTCTGCAACAGATGTAATTTATATAGATTACACATCCAAACTTCAGATAAGAAAAAATGTAAAAGCCTTAATGGCTCTAATGAAATCCCACAGTTCTGAGAAGTGATTTATTCTATTGGATGATCTGTAGGCGTATTGAGTATGCAACTGGGTTTTGTTCTTGTTTTGCATTTTTTCCATATCATTCATCTCTGACAGCAGATGTCTGCCTGTGACCACAGCAGACAACCTACACCACTACCAAAAAGATACCTTAACCACAAAGGCATTGACAGAGTCAGAGTATGTAACTACACAGATCAAGGCAAAGCCTGGTGTTTGGAAAAAAACTTCCCAGGATTGCATTGAGCAACTACCATTTACAAGACTTTCCGAGTATCAGCAAAAGATACGTGTGTTACACAAAGAGGACAGAAAAAGGATCTCTGGCTCAAAGGCATTGGTTATCTGAACAAGAAAAAAAAATGCTGTGGAAAGGCTGTTGGTGACCAGATGCACAGGCATGTTTGTGCTCAGACTACCGGGTTACTGCTGTTCAAATTCTTGCTAAGAGTTTAAGAAGCTCCAGTCTTGTGATATTGCAATAGAAAGTACAAAACCAAACTTTCAATAGATGTTTCCAAGGAGGTCCCTAGTGCAAAAAGGATAAATGATTTTTCTGCCATGCAACAACAGAAGACTACTACAGAGACCTGTAACCCGTGAATATAATAGTGGCAAAAGCGAAAGAAGGTTCAGACACACTAAGTGTACTTTAAAAAAAAAAACACCCTTCCATATATTCGCAATATCAAAATGTTGCCTTTTGGTTTAACACATACTGTAAGAAAGTTTAAAACAAATATAGTCACAGCCTGGGGCAAGGAGAGTTGCAGAGAGCCAGGCTGGCTTTTACTCAGCACAAAGTTAGGAAAGGAACAACAACCAAAGTGACTGGATTTTTTAATCTTAATGACTTTATTGAGCAGCCAGAAAACACATTTTACCCACATAACAGCACAAAGTGCTGGTCTGCAATGCTTGGGTGTTAATTCTTACTATGATTGAGATAACCATGTAAAGCAGCGTTTTTGGAAAATATTCGCTGCTTGATTTTTCACTCTTGATATAAATACTGCCTAAGCAATTTTAACTTTAACACCTATTTACTGTAATTTCTATTTTCATCATAACTTTGTGAAGAGCTGAAACTTCACTAAACACCAACCTTTTTCCCCCCCCATATCACAACCAAAAATTAATAAAAATATGCCAAAGGCAACTGCTTTTTAACTTTATCCAGTTCCTCATTACCATTCCCCTTCTCATCTCCTCCTTCACTCAGATGCTTGGATCAGAAAGACTTGCTCCAAGGCTTACTTCGTAGGTAACAAGCACTTGTTCATTTTAATGACTTGCCACTCTCTCAACATGACTACAAGTAAGGCTTTACTCTTTTATTCAAATAATGGTCCAAGTGTTATGAAAATAAGTCTCATGTAAAGTATTTCATGCTGACCGTTTAGTGATATTGAGAACAGCAATTTTTTTTAGTGCTGCCCGCAGTTTCTGCTGACCATCTATTGGAAGGTGTGCTAGTCAGGGAGCACATGGTCATCTAGTGACAAGTCCAGAAGTGCTAGGTCTGAATGATGCCAAAACCAACATTTTTTTGACATTTTTCATAATCGTGCAACTTGTTGGGCCTGTAGCAAAATCAATTCCTCAGTGAAATCAACATCCCTGTCAGTTCTACTTTGAGTACTTTTTCCAGAGTCTTAGGACTCTGGGACATCCCAACTTTCACAGTCTTTCTCTGTGACAGACCCTCCTGGCTCAGTTATCAAGACCCAGAGTTTCAGTTTTGCCTCATCAAATAGTGTCTTGCCAAAGATCAAATTTAGACTAGCATTACATTCACAGTGCATCTATCATCCTCTCAGTGTTTTGAATTTGCATTTGTCTTAGCCCGTATTTGGATTTGCACCAGGCAGCAGAATTAAGGAAAGAAAATATGTTTTGTTTTTAATGCTCACCACTGCATAGGATCTATAGTGACACTAAACACTGGTTTAACACCACCAAGCTCATGTAAAAGGACACTGAATATTCTTGTTCTAGTGTTGTGGGATATTATGCTAGCAATGACCTTTCATGGATTAGTATCAAAAAAGTGTAGTGCTCTGGGAGCTGAATCACTTTCAAGATTTGGGATCTAATAGCAAAAATATGAAAGTCAAATAATCCTGAGCTTCTGTCCTGGATTAACTGCAAGAAGCCGAAAGTACTCCTCGTTTTCATCCAAGAAAACGTTGCAGTTAGGACTATCTGATTGTTTCACTTACCATAGCTATAAACCGGGAACTAGCCAGGAGTTTAGTCATTTTTGTTGTTACAAAAGTGGATTTTGACATATCCCTTGGCCTGGTTTTGCATGCTGAGATCTGCCCTAAGGCTTCCATCATCAAAGTGCCAGTGCTGGTGATCTGTGCCAGGTTCTTGCTGCCTGAGCCAAAACCCACGCCTGAACAGCAAGCCTCCACCCTGTCCTCAGCAGGGCATACAGACCTGGCTTACATACTCCTCTGGGGCTTGGCTTTCTTGGCAATTCAGGAGCAATAACAAAAAACACTGCCAAAGAGTTACAGCTGTCCTAGAGATTCTCCTCAAGGTCTCTTCTTTCTCCCACTGTCACCTTCACTTTGCCTAGACAACTACTGAGTTTTTTATTCTGCCTCATAAGACAGTTAGCAGTAATATTTTAAACTAGTCACTGGAAAACATGTATCACAACTATTTGATAAAGAATTTTTAAATAACACACCCGATGATATATTAAGAATAATATTGCATTCAGCTCTGGAGCCCCCAACATAAGAAGGGCACGGACTCATTGGAGAAAGTCCAGAGGAGGGCCACAAAAATGATCAGAGGGCTGAAGCACCTCTCCTACGAGGACAACTTGCTCTGCAAATCTACAGGCTTCTCTGTGCTCTGGACAAATGAACGTGGCAGCTGAGCCTGCTTTTCAACATAGTATCAAAATACTGCAATGCATTCATCCCACCAGAAGACAAAATAGGCAAGTCCTCCTCCCGTCACTTTTAAATGCACACTGTATTTTATTTTCTTCTTTTCTATAAATGCTGAACGTATTACACATTCTTTTCAGGTACCACCTTCTTGAGACATGAATGATGGTCCTTCCATCTTTCACCGTGGAGCTCTCTGCCAAAGCCATTTAATTCCAGTCAACTCCCCAACTAATGTAGAAAAGAAAATATATCAGCTCTAAAACAGAAGTGTCAGCAATCTTAACTACTGTACATACCCTACTGCTAAATCTTTAGCTGCAAAACATACCCTTTCCCTTCACAACTAGTTTTTAGATGCAACCATAGCATGGAAACTTTTTTTATACTTTCTTTCTATGGAAAAAGTTGATTAACATAATGCATAATACATCCGGTCAACTGCCTGAAAAGAGAAATTCTTTGAAACAAGTTGTCACAGTTTAAAGTTAGGCTGGCTATTAAACAGACAACAGATGCTCTGTGTTAGCCCCCCTCAAAAGGGGGGAAAGAGAAAAGGGAAAGAGGTTTATGCGTTGGAAAAGTTAAAACAGCTTTAATCTAACTACAACAATAATAGTAATAGAAATAATAATAATGAAATATATACAAAACCAGTATCATGCTCCCACCTTGCTGACAATACATCACCCAGACACTGTGGGGTACGCCCCAGGAAAAGTCCCAGACTGTACTCAGCAGCAGGCAGGAACTAGATACAGGAATGCTCAGAGCAGGATCAAAGGCAGAAGAATCAGGCAGAGTCCTCCTTCAATACTTGGGCAATGAGCTGGGCAAGGAGCCAGGAGCAGTATCCTGCCACATCAGCAGGACCTCACTAATACCCCCGTGCTGGGCTGAAATAGGCTCCTGGGCCACAGGTGTGGGTGGAAGCACCAGGTGAGGCTGCTCAGGGTCATCAAGGCCCATCAGTGCCCTCGGGCCCCTGGCCATAGAAGGAGAAGGACTAACCCTTGTGATCCCTCAGCTTTATATTGAGCATGATGTGTATGGGGTGGAACACTGCATTGGGTCAAACCAGGACACAAGAAACAATACATGGGGTCTCTTCCAACCTGCCACTGGATCACACCACAAAATCTTGCAATTACAGTCATAAAAATGTGACTTTACATGCAGAGTGGGTAAAACATTGACCTAAGTGGGAATGGGGCAGCTTAATTAGCAGAAATTGTCTTTCCAGCACCCACTGCACATCCTTCAGCTTCACTGTAAACAGCCCTGAATGACAAGCTTAAGTTCGTTACTAGTTTCGTGTTCCTTATAGTTCAGGTACAAACATTATCAAGAAGTATGATGCATAACGTTGTCTTTGCCATATCGTTACAGTTGTCTCTCTCAGCCTCAGCTCCAGTTCTAGAGTTCTATACTTTATATTTCTCCTTGTCAAGGTACTTCCAAAGGCCTGGAACCAGCCAACAGAGAAGAGACATAAAGTATGAAGCAAATTACAGGCTATTTTAATCTGGTCTCTCTGATGGGTAAAATACAATGTCTACAAAACTGACGCAATTGTTTGATGTCATCGATGCATCCCTTTATTCACATTGATCATCCACTGTTTATATTCAGCGAGTTTCAGAAGTTTGTATTGTGTGTACCTGGATAATAGCATCAAACTAATTGTGCACTTATAGGTTACAAGACTCACTGCTGGAAGATCCCATAGCTGGCATGTGTGGCAGGTGCGTACTGAAATTTCTCTCTGTTAACCCTCTTAAATGGACTTCATTAACCCAGCAGACATAATACATAAGATTTGATCTTTATAAAATCTGTTCCATTATTATTTCAACCCACTTATTATGGCACCTTATCCAAACTCCAAACTCCAAACAGCTGATGTGTCTCTGACACAAAATCTGATCGGAGGCACTTGTCCCACTGTGCTCTGCTTCCATTCCCCCAGCTGCACGTCTGCTTCTCAGCAGCGAGGCCAGGTGGGATGCTATGTCTCCCAGAGAACAACCCCATCCTGCAGATGGTGGCAAGTCTCTATGGCAGTGCAATGCCATGGGACTAGAGAAGGGGATTGCAGGGCAATTTGGAGAAAGGGTGTTGCTCTTTTTTCAAGCCTGCACAAGAAACAGCTCCAAATCTGGAAATGACACCCAAGGAAGGGGAGAAAATAAGGCGAGGCTCTCTCAGCAACCTCACTGTGCAGCATCAGCAGAATGTGTGAAGCAGGGTGTGGGATTTCCCAAGGCTGAACCAAGGGAGAGCTGTAAGAGCTGGTCTGGCAGCCTCCTGTCCACAGGGATGGAATACAGTCATTGCTTGCTGGAGAAGCTTGGAAAGAAAGAGACACATGGTGGGCAGTCGTGTGCATGCCCAGAGGCTAGCAGAGCACACAACTGGAAATCAAGTTGCTTATGTTGCCCTCTAGCCTACCCTTTTAATATTTCTTCCCTAGAGCTTAATTTCTCCTTTTTCCTTCCTGATTTCCATTTTTCCCACTTCTCTGGTCTTGACCCTTTGTTTACGAGGTTTCTATTCTCTTTTGTTGTTGAAAAAAATCCTGTGTAATCTCTCTCAGACTTTCTTTTCAGCGTTTCTCATCTTCCTTGCAGTCACAATTGAAAAGATCTCAGCCTTTCCTTTTTCAAGGTAGAGTATTTTAATGTTATTTTTCTTAAAACACACCATTCAGTAGCATAGAAATGTAAGCATTTCAGACCTGGAAGGACAAATAAAACAAATACATGGGTTCTGAAATTTTCAATCACTGCTTACATTTAATGTTTCATTGTCTGCAATATCACTGACAGTATTTCTCAAAGTTATGTGTAATGAAGGTGACCTTTTCACTTCTCAGGAAAAACCCTAAATAATTAATTGTCTGTCTGGTACTAACTTCAATAAACGTAGTCATCATTTCTTGAGATTTCTGACAGCAGTGGGGAGAAAGCAACACATTTAGGTCTCATGAACGTCGTTTGCTGATCCTGTCCTTGTTTGGATTTACAATGCTCTCTTGTGGCCAGATCAGGCATTTACAGCACAATACTATTCTGCTACCCTTATCATATCCTTAGTCTTCTTGTCTACTACTGTCATTCCCAAATTGCCACAAAATGCTACAGATGTCAAAACCTGCCAAACCACATGTTTTAGAGATGAGTGTTCTCTTTTTTTTTTTCACTAGGGAAGTTACCGAAGTTGTCCGTTTATCAAAAACACCCTCCAAATACTGAACTATTTGAAAATCATGTAGGAGGGGGAAAAAAGTTTATTCCTGTCATTGAAAGTATAATTTAATATTATTTTTTTAATCAATGTTAATTTTTAGCATGGATTTTTTAAGTCTGTCATTCATAGGTGTTTAGATATATCACCAAGTCTTCTTGGGAATCGCAGGCTCAATGTTAAAAAGAAAATGCACCTAGAACTGAGGAAAATGCTTCATCCTGCCAGAGTGGGCTCAGCCCACGTCCACCTCTATGCTCCTCTATTTCAAATGGGCACTGAGCAAGGTTTCCAGACCCACATTTCCTCATGCCGTAAGGTGGAATACAAGATTGCGCGCAAGGCAGCCACGGCAGAGCTGTAGACAAGCCTGCACCACAAAGCCACAGTCTGGTGATGCTCATGTCCTCATGACAGGGTGCAGCAAGGTTGGAGTCCATCCTACAGCAGAGGCTGCCCTCATCCCCTTCACAGCCCCATCCAGCCCTTCACAGTTCTCTCTCTCCCACTCTACTGAGTGGGAGCTACCCAATTAACTATCTAGTTAATCCAAGATACAGAAAAAGTGGGCAAAATCTGCCAATAAGCTCAAGAACACATGAACATCAAATGAATTAGTGGGAAATACCTTCTCCATTTCTCTGCATTGGGATAGTAGATTCAGGGAGAAAATGCTGAAGCCTGCAGGAGGGTGCTATCTCATCCAAAGTTTTTATTTCTTTCTAATTAAACATACACTGTAAAATCTCCCACATTTACATAATACTAGCAAGGATACTTCAAGATCTCACAGTCTTCCAAATTCATTGATTCGTAGGCATTCATGGGAAGAAATAAAATATTGTTGGTGATTTTCTATTATTCTTTTGATCAGTAAAAACATTTAACTACAAAAGCATAACTTGAAAAGAGTATCTCGATTAGGCTAGAACATTTTTCTGTTTACCAGATTCAACCTCATCTGTAAGAAGTTAGAAAAAATACGAGCAAGGAAGGAAGGAAGGAAACTAGGAATCAAGAGGCAGAAAAAATTGAACAGTAAACCTAATTATTATTAACTAGTATCTCTCACAGATTTGGGCATTTTGCTTTACACAAAATGTCCAATTTTATTTCACTGGTTTTACTAGTAGTATAAAAACAGGAAGGAAACATAAGATGTAATGTATCAAGTGTAATATTTAAGCTTGCTTCATATACAGTTTTCAAAGAGAGATTTCAGGATGAGAACCCTTTTTGTCTTCCTGATGTTGTTCCCTACCTGCTAAATTTAGATTGTCCTTCAAATATTTCAGAGTTTGTAAATAACTTTGACATCCTTACTTTGTCTTATAGGTAATTTTAGCATCAGTGTTAGACAGCTGGTGAATAATTGTCTTGGAAAATAAAGGAACAGAAAACTAGCCTGTAAGAAGATTTTAATTTTTACAGACCCTAGTCAAATTATTAAATGTAAACCAGAGGATGAGACTCAAAATTCTTCCTTGAGATTATTATCTCTTTGGAGTACCAAACTTCTGCTTTAGGAGAGTGTATATACTTATTTCAAAGACATTGCAACCGTCTATCAGCTTGCATAAGTAAAAAAGATGTTATAGAGTGTTAAGTCAAGAAAATAAAAATATTTTCTTTAATGATTTACTGGTTGGCATTTTATAGCATCATTAAAAATGTTTCCTGTTATGTTACATGCTAAATATGTTGACATGTACTAGTTCACTTTAGACATCTTTGAATGTGCTGAAATTTGAAGACCTAATCCTTAACTCTGTATATGGAACTATGCACATAAACACCAGGAATTGGACGGATGAAGCAGTTTAAATTCATTTTTTCCTCTTAATTCTCTTAAATTATTCGTCATGCTTTTGGCAAGCCACAATTACTTTTTATCCCAAAGAAATTAGGCTTATGCAATCAGCTTTTATGTATACATAGCATATGTGAGTTTACGCATCCTGTAATTTTTGCTTATAGTATACACTATTAAATTTGACAGATAGAACAAGTCCTGATGTGCCGAGTTTCTAAAATTTAAAGAATAAAAAAGGCAACCAGTTGGAGAAGGATGGCTTTCTTAGTACATTCACTGAGAGACTGTAGTCTGATCTCAGCTCTCAAAAACCATCCAGAAATCCATTGCCAAGAGGGATGTTATTAAATTTCCAGCCGTGGAAATGTTGTAGTAGGAACTCACTGCTTATTTGACACCAGTAAATGAAGCAGAGGAAGCAAGTCTAAAAACGAGCCTTTACCACTTCTGCTTTCCTGTTGAAAAACAAACAAAAAATGCGTGATCATTTGATGTATACTGGTAGCATTCCAGTGCTATGGGTTTAGGCTTCATTCACTTCATTCACTAGTAGGAGTGCTGTTAGCAGCATTCCAGTGCATTCCATTCCATTAGGGTTCATATGTAAACTTCAGGATGAAAGATGCTTTTCAAGTGTCAAATTCTCTTCATTTTATTTTGGCATATAACTGCCATTACGTATCTTTGATGTGCATGAATATGTGCTTGGTACTGTCATATCTGTGACCATTGATTCACCGCTTTTTTGGAACAGAACAGTGAATTACCTCAGAGTAAGAATGATTTTTTAAGAGAATCCCTACAAAAAAACTTTGATTTTACTGTATAAGCATATTGAAATGTCAGTCTTACATTAGATGAGCCACAGAAAAGAGGATATACTGCTAACACTTAAACTCAAGTTTTTAATAATGTTGTGTTGCATAGCATTTTGGTGTGGGTCAGTAGCTGCTCCTGTCACTTGCTGAAACCACTGTGAGCTTTAATGCCACGAATCATCTTTTTGGCAGTAGCCTTGCAGAGGTATGTTTAAGTTTCTTTTTTATCTGGTTGGCTTAAAAAGTGCAAGCGCATTTCTGCACACTTTGCAATTCCCCTTGGTTTTATTCTTTGGTGTTCCTTAGATTCATTGTTAAAACCACATCATGAAAGGCAGGAACATCTCGACACTGGTATCAATATGAAATAGCTGTAAGAGGATCTTTAGCATTTCAAACAAGAAAATTTCAGAAATAGGCAATTTGGATCTCTGGGCTAGAAGACCAATAAAATCTGGGGGGTTTCGTAAAGGAAAAGCAGCCAGAAGGCAATACATTAAATTGCGCTGTAAGAAATCCTGAAGAAACAAAGCCCAAGGATCAATGCAGTCTTCTGAGTTGAGCAAGTACACTGCTGTGCTGACAAAGAAGTCTATGGCTCTGTTGCCACTATTCACAACCTGAAGACTGGTCCCGTCCTTAATTGAAAAAGCTCTGTGAAATATAAAATGCGTAGAATACTCTTAAGAACATGGAAGGAAAGTCTTAGGATCCACGATATGTGACCACAATACGTACCTTAACCAAGACTAACTGGCCCTTTGGGCCTTCTTTCAGAGCCCCTGACACCAAGTATGAGTGGGAACAGACAGCAAGCGCCACATTACTTGCCACCATTGCAAATGAAACTGGAGTATCAAAAATAAATTGCACCTATACTCAAAGGCACAAACTGGCAAGGCTCCTTCCTGTGAATCCTACACATCCTTCTCGCATATGAAATAAGCGAATCACTCTTAAAACGGAAAAAACATTTGGGTGTTATATTGCATTTCCTCAACCTTATCCAGAAGTATACTGATAGACCTCACAAAAGATTGGCAGCAAACCTACGTTTCAGTATATCACAATGGAACCTTAGAAAAATGTTTGTAGGAGTACCAAAAAATAGTTAAGCAAAATATTGAGCTTTAAATTATTGTTTCTGGCAATGTAAATTATGAGAAGTTATAGTTATACTATTCTATAATATACGATACTGTACTGTACCGTACTATACTGTACCATACCATACTATAGTTATAGTGTATCTGTGTACATTATCCAACTTGGTTTTCCTTCAGCATTTTGGATGATGTTGCAATGATAATAAAAACTAAACACGCTTCTATTTTATATCTGGATTTTTTTATATTATCTGAAGATATACCTGTTTTTTCTCAAAGCAGAAAGTCAGATAGGTAGACAGTGAGCAAAAACAAGTTTTAGTCATCTCTACATTGTAAACTATGGCAAAACTTAAGTGAGTTTGACAGATCAATAGTAGGGTTGTTGAGTAGCTTAGAAGGTTTCTTGATCATTCTTTTACTAGTTTTAAAGGAGAACATTTGTCTTCAGTTCTATATTTAAACACGTGACTGGTCTATGTGATTGATTTGTCTCTCTTTTTTGAATGCAGCTTAAAATGTAAAGAATTGATTTCACTGTCTCTTAAAAAAAGCAAAAGTATAAGAAATTGGTGGGCGATGTTACAGAAAGATATGTAAATACTACACTCTCTCTTAAAAATTACACATTTGTTTTGGATCTCTCTGATGCTTTGCCCTAGTACGAAAGGCAAACAGAAAGTTACTTTTTTTTTTCCAAACAGAAAGTTACTTTTGTATATTGAATACATGGCAAGTATGACAACGTAGTTTTTATACAAGTCCTTTCAGACGTATAGAACGATACTAAAGATTAAGTGATTTTCCAAAGTTTAGGCAGAAGCTGCTGGATTTCAGAATCACAAGATAGTCCTATGCTTGCACACACAGTCATCTGTCACTTCTACAATACTAAATGCAATATTCCAACCCATTAACAGGGCAAAGATCAGTTGCAACAGCATACTCTTTGTTGCATGGTCTTTTGCTAATGAGAGTCCATTTTCAGCAAAAATTCTTTTCCTTCTTTTTTTTCTCTTCTTAGTCATACAAGATAGACACATGTGGGTCTTTGTTGGACCTTTTAGGGAGTAATTCTGATGATTCTCAAAGCTTAGAATCTAGAAGTCACAAAAGAACTGCCAGTCCTAGACACATTTTCACTATATTTTAGGAGATTCATCCAATACACCACTCTGCTACAGCAGCTTAGATCTAGTTTCTTTCCCTTCCTTTACTACACTCCTAGGTGTGATAAAGGCTGGATTTCCCAAGCATGATGTGTTGTTACAGTCACACAGACATTTCATGTTTTGTAATTCACCCATGCCTGAGTACCCTGGGACTGCGAAGTTCATTTCACATAACTTAAAAGTTGAGAGGCACAATTAGTATGAAGTCAAATGATGAACAATATTATATGCTATACATTTTTTCTTTCAAAATTTCACATATAATAGCTACTAACTAAGATCCTGTTGCCAAAATAATCTACAAATATAAGTTTATCATATCTTAACTACACTCATGGAAGAGAAAATTGCAGGTCTGTTTAATTTGTTTACATTTGTCTTTCTATCTCTTTCTGAAGACACAAATTAGAAGGTCATCTTTCCAAACATAGTTATTTTATTGCAATGTCCATTGCGTACTTTCCTGCACTACAATACGTGTATGGAGTTCTTTACATTACAGTTCAAATTACTCATTTTACTGCCATGAGATATCAGCCTTTTCATGTTTCTTTGCCCACTCCTTCCCTTTCATTTACACTTTGCCATTGTTCCCTTTCACAGCCTTCTACATTTCTCTTTTTTCAGTCTTATTATTCCAGCCTGTCTCCTTTACCTTTCTGTCTATATTTTTCATTTTATGTCATGTCCCCTAATTTGTTAAATTATTTTTTCCTTTAATTTCATTTGCATTCCCTCCCATGTGATTTTACCCACCTCATTCATTTGTATTGTTATGTTCTGTTTCACACCATCTTTTCTAGAATTTCTTTTCAGCTCCTTTCAGATTCTCATTTTTTCAGTTTCATTCTCAGAACATTTTTTTGGGCAGGGGGGACAACCTCATATGTGAGGATATTTTAGCCATTTCAAAAAGAACTTTTTGCCATTTAGCTAATCTTTACCTTGGATTTTAAGACAAAATATCAAGACTTTCATGCAAATTTCAAATCTAATGAGAAACTACAGTGTAGCTTAGAATATGCTGGATATAGTAGTAGTTTAGTAGTCGACTTCAACAGGTAAACATTGTACAAGTGGGTGAAAATATGTCAGTAGGTTTTAACAGAAGAGAGTAGGATAGTATATGTATGCATATGCAAATAGAGCTTACTGCATAGCTGTTCTTTTGACAATATGATACAGCAATTTCCCCTCACAAGCTGTGTCTTAGCTTCCTTAAGAAAAGACCAGGCTTTAAGAAGAAAGATAAGCGCAGGGATTTCTGCTGACTTAGAGATGCTACGTGCTTCTCCTTCCAGTCCATTTACTTTCTCTCAGTCTCCATCTTTTCTGTGCACATCAATGCAAAGCTGTAGGTGTTATGTCCGGATCTCCACGAAATCTTTTCCTCTTAATGAATAATGTCATCACAAGATTAAAGGAAGGGTTTTTGAGATGTCAGTAAAGCTTTCTCTTTTGGCATAGAGATGTTATTCTTTCTCACTATTAAATGATATTAGAAGTAATGTATGATATGATACATATGCTTCATACCAGTTTAAGTGAATGCCTTCCTCATGACACTTTGAGACGTAATAATAGATGGGGAATGAGAAACCACATAACAAAGATATTTTTAAGGCAGACTTGAAAGGTGACTGATCCAAAGATGATTCAATAAAAAAATGATGGAGTGAATTATCTAGCTATAAAAGAAGGCGCTTCTGCCTTCTGGTTTCCCTCCCCACACACCACACACACACTCTTCTTGGGTTTAGGCTGTCTGTCTTGCCAGTATTGCTCCCAGTGTGTCTATGTCACACATTAGAAGTGACAGAAGTAGTGTACTTTGACAGGGCCAGATGTGGTTGATGGTACTTTCTTCCTCTTCTTCAGTGAAGGATTGGCTTTCAGGTGGAAATCCCAACCTGAGGATCATGACCCATAGGTTGAGAGAGCCATCTTAATTCAAGTTCTGTTCTCTCTGACAATCCAAAGACATATCTATGCATGAACACACCTCTAAGAGGCAGTTCACCACAACATATTTGTATTTTAGCATAGAGGGGGTGGTTGCTGGCTTTTGCTGTGTTTGATTATGCTTGGTGATCAGTAGTGTAGACCTTCAGCTTAACTTCGAAGGAGCCCTGTAAAGTGACAGTAAGTTATTTTCTGAAGTGGATGTGATTTGGTTCAGTGCTGCCTAGCAGACCACATTTTCATATCCTGGCTACAACATGGGGTTTACTGAGCAAGGCTGTATAACCTTTTCTTTCGTACTCAGGCTGTGCTTCCAGAAAAAAGGAGATCTAGGAAGTTTTAGTGTAGTGACTTCTTTATTCCTGGCTTTATATGCTTCTATGACATTACACAGAGAAACTATAACCTTATGAGAAGGAGATCAGTTTTTAAAATGTAGCTTGATTCCACTAAAAGTTTTAATTAAGCCTGTTTCAGTCCATGCTGAAATTGCCAATACCTGATTCTTTAGCAAAGTATTTATTCTAGCCCCAGTATTTGCATTTAGAGAGGACTTAGGGACCATAAATTTGCACCTGACCCTGTGAGTACTGGTATATGACTCACTCAAGTTACTTCATCTCTGTAAACCATACAATCTTTCATTGAAAGGAGGATGAGAAGCTGTTTTCTGTCTTTCACTGCCATGATTTTACAGCAAGAAAAGTTGGTATTATTACAATTTATTACTCCAGCCCAGGGTCCCTCTTCTTAGTATAGAGGTTGGCTATGTATTAGAAAAGCTAGGAAGATGCAATAGCGTAGGCCATGGAGCCACCCAGTCAGTCCTTAAAGAGTTCATATGTTAATGTAATACAGTCAAAATTTTCCTTTCCTGCTTAAAATGCCTTTTAAGATGATCCAATGAACTGGGACAGCTCTTTCCTCTGATGGGTGCCCTAGTTTACCTCCAGTATATCAGGCTCCAGGTACAGGCTATAACTGCAAGCTTTACAAACTCTCCCCACAGCTGTTTTCTCAGGAGGAGAGGACGAATCCTGTTCTCTCCTGCTCCCCACAAACAAGTACCTGACAAGAAAATTCTGCAAGGAGAAAAACAGAAGCCACTTTCCTCAACTGCGTCTTCCTTCCCCGCTCCACACACACATCCCCAAATGGATTTTTGTAGAGGGAAGATGTGTCCACGGCAGCAAGATGCAGTAAGACACCGAGCGACAAAGTTTTTTAGCTGAATGATGCCCTTGAACATTCAGCCTACACATAAATCATTGAGTGACATCAAGGATTCACTTCAAAATTGGTTCTGACTAGTGCACTTAATTTACCTACTGCACCAAACAGCTGTTCAGCTTCTGTTGAGTTTGAAAGCAAATGTAATTATTGCGCCTTCATTGCTGCTTCCTCATTACATTGCCAGCCCATACCATTCGAACAGTTAATTACTGCAGAGACAATGGCTTGATTTACCTGATATAGTACGTGATTATTCATCATCAATTCGTTTTTTGTTCTTCACTGGTAATTTTCTTAACATTCCCAAAAGTACTTAGCAGTGAACCCCTTTGATCTTTTGCATTATTATGTCTTCTCAAATGTTACTCAAATTCTCCGGGTAGCTTACTTCTCTAGATTTCAACGAGACATGAGGTATAACATCAGTTGACACTGCATGTAACTGGAGAAATAACTTGATTACGTGGTTCACAGCAAAATGTGCGACTCAGTCACTGCTCATCTCAGCGGTCTTTGTACTTGGGGAGTTTTCCCTTGCTCACAGATTGAAGGCCTGCTAACAGAATCACTTTCTTCCAGTGACGGCTTAAAAATAATGCTGAGAAAAGGAAAGATTTTTCCATAATTAGTCTTGCTCTCAACAGACCTGCTCCACGCCTACACAGGTTTTTTTAATGGCTCTCAGTGTGCTTTTTTAGCTCTGCTGTGCCTTAGTACTCTATCGCTAAAATGGAGGTAGCTGACTTCCCAGTGCTGCCTACCAGACATCATGGGCTCCTCTCAGATACAGCCTCTTTCCTCAAAAGGAGGGTCTGCCTGGATGAAACGACTTTACATTTATTGGTGACCTCCAGGCTGGTGAAGGACAAATTGCACAATATTTCTGCCAGTCCTGGATATTTCTGCAGTGCACGTGCAGATCAGCTGGGCTGTGCTGGCACGGTAATGCACCACGCTTCTCAGAAATGCCAGCTTTAGTCATTTACTGCACATGTTTGACATTATTGCCAGGCATATGCAAAATAGCTCTAAGCTGTCCCGCTGCATCCTTCTCCCAACACATTGCAGATATACCTGGCTACTCTGGCAAAGGAAGGCCACCTGAGTTGTTAAGACAGATTTTAATAATTTGCACAGTGCTGCACTTTCATCTTTTTCATACATGAAAATGTGTAACCCTTCTGGGAAGAAAAAAAACCACAAAGAACCAAGGAAATGCATGAAAAAAGCTTATGACAGTTTAGGGTAGAGAAGCTGGGGAAAATTCTTAGCAAAAGTGCTTGGAAAAAATATGAATTTTTGAAGAAGCATGATGTTCAGGGAGAATCTGAAGGCACTGAAACACTGCTCCTAAAGCAGTTCAGGAGGCAAACAGTACTGTCAGCTACCACAGCACTATGCTGGCACTTAGAATCCGGTAAAGTAGAATTGAAAGGACTTCTCTGCCATCTGAAAGAGACTCCATATTTTTCAAAGGCTTTGCATGATCTGAAAGATCAATACCTGACATTTATTTGGTTTGCTTATTCTTTCTTCTCATGGATATGCTTCTCTCTTTTTATCTGCCTCTCCTACATGAAACTTCCTTATCATACATTTCACAAAGAATCCTCAACAAAAAGTCTGCATGAGCAACTAAGCAGTCCACAAACAATAAACTGTAAAGCAATATCTGATCTGTACATCAAACTCATGTGGTAGCTGGGAGTTGGATAGAACGGCAGATATTTGTTTTTACACACTGTACCATTCAGTCTGACTTTCAGTAGGCTTTAAAGCTGTTTCAGTATTAGCTCATTTTGTTAGTTTTTTTTAAAACTACCTTAGACCTCAAGGTTATTTTTCAGGTACCTCGTTTCATTCCGTAAGGAAGAAGTGATCAAGTGAGAAAAATCACTGTGTGGAATGTAAGTAATTTGGCAGTCGGTGCTGATGGAGGCACAGATCAAATTGAACTTAGAGCAAATTTACCTTTCACCTCCTCGAGGGGCAGCCTCGGCAGCCAGCTCAAGTCACTGAGAAAGCTTGAACTTCACGTCAAAGCAATCTACTCTGAGTGGGGATAAATAAACTGGAGATCAGGCAATTTCAAAACAGGTAATTGCCTGAAATGAGCAAATTCTAGCAGCTAGTATAGCCAATGTTATCAACCACGTAAGTATTGACTCATTTATTAAGAGTAATTCATGAGGAAACAAAACTGCAATAAAGGAAAAAAAACACCGAAAAGCAATCTTAAAGGCCCCGAAGGCCTCTCTTTTCTATATGCTGTGTTTGTCAATGCTCTAAACTGGATTCTGCAATGCACATTTTCTCTGCTGATCAGAGAAAAATTTCAGCAAAGCATTTCCTAGTTATTTCAACTCATGAATTATGCAATAACACATGACAGGAGCAATTCATTCGTATCTCTGCTTCACCAGGAGGCAGAGAAACGAAAAGCCTCAGCTCCAGCTTGAGATTTTTTTTGTCCAGCACACGGTCTCTCAAAATGGTACCTCAGAGATTTACTCTGCAAAATTATACAGATACATGCACTAAAGGTACAGGAGCAGAATGGTTGAACCGAGGAGAAAGGACAAGCGCACAGTAACGTGCCACCACGTTTTGCACCTGGGGTGGGAAATGATGCAGTCTTGAAGGAATTTCAGGGCTCATTTTCCAGCTGCATCTGCCTCCTTCTCCTCCCTCTGTTCCCTTGTCGTTAACTTCTTCCGCTCCGAATTTTCTTCCAGACTTCAATCCACTCCAAGGCACTGCTAATCTCCTCATTAATATTGCCTGTGCTTTAAAGCAGTAGTCCTGAGACCTTCTTGGAAGATAGAGAAATGCCATAAGCCCCATTTCAGAGACGAGAAACAGCAACTGAAACACAAACGGTACTAATCTGCTGCAGAACTGGAACTTGTTTCTCAGGATGAAGAAACATGAAACATGGTGCTCCAGATGCAGCGAATCAAGCCTTAACCATAGAGTTGCCTTTCATCTTGAGATCCTGCTCTTTGGACTTCTGCTCTATCTTGAGCAAAAAGCATCCAAGTTAATCTTTATAATTTATAGGATGTGACTCTTCTGAGGTTCAACCACCTCTCCACTTGCAATATATGTTGTCACATGTGCAGTGTCCTCACATTTTTTTTGTTTAATGAAACAGAAACAGAATGTATGTTAGTTGTGATTTTCCAACAGGCCACCTCTTCTTGCAAGTCTTTATTACTTCCACTTCAAAAGATGTCAGCTGGTCATACTGGTTACTTATTCTTCTTCCTGGTGCTGCTTATAATAAGGGAGTCAGCATTTTCATCTTACTGCCTGCCTCTATCATGAGGAACAGGGAGATATTTGGGATCAATGGTAGTTGTTTCCCAGATGTCATGAATATCTAAATCTTCTTGAAGTCATTTACTAAGGACCTAGAGCTTTTTCAATAGCTATGTGGATATGAGGATAGGAGGATAGCAACGGATAAGAGGTTAGACCAAGATGATACAATATGAACTGAGATAGATGCTTCACAATGAGTAAACGCATCTGACACAAAGTTTTAAAGAGCAGGGGTAGCAGTGGAAAAATCTATGACCTGAATTTTAGAAATTCACTGACTGGTTTAGAAGTTTTGAAATTACACATAATAAAATTACAGCATAATTTGAGTACAATACATCAATTTTTTCTTCTTTTTCTCCCATAGATACACGTCAGGACATAATGCACGGTACAATGCATATAACTCGTTAGGAGGAAAATAACTGTTATAAAGAAGGGTGTAGAGGAGGCACTAAAGAGATTTGTCCTGTTTTAATCTCAGCATTCAACATCTTGGCAAATATTTCCTTCAACGAAGAACCAGTCTGATTTCAGGAACATGAGCTATACTTGGATTAGCAGATGAAAAAGAGCTAAGGCCCAGGATTACCAATGTCTACACTGCTTCATTTTCAGTGTTTTCCTAGCATGGCTTTGGACTGCAAGCACGAGCATCCTCCCAGCTAAGGCCTAGGCATCGTTCAGCATTTTACAAGACTGTTTGGAATAAGCAGTTTAGATGTAGCCACCCTGTTTCAGGGAAAAAAGATCAGTTTACACATAAAGACATGAGTCGGCTGTAATGCTGAGCCTCAAGGCAGTCTCTAACCTCTTCCATGTAGTAACATTCATTTCTGTACTTGTATACATAAAATTTATGTGTGGCAATGCAGTCTTCTCAGTGCTATTATCCAGCAAATTATCCATAAACTCTGGTGGCAGTCATCAGTCCAGGAAAGAGTGATCTCTCTCTCTGTGTCTGTCAAAACAGTGAGGCTAAAAGATGTAATTCACTAAGACCTAAAGAACAAGCAAGAGCTAAAAGAAAAGGCAGTACAGCATGAAACCAGAATTCTTGATATGCACTACCACAAATAGAGACACATGGGGAGCCAAAACACAGTCTGAACAGAGGTGAGGGAATGGGGGTAAATCCTCAGCAGTCTTTGTGGGGAAGGCTGGTGAGACCACACTACCAGGTGGCAGCTCTGTGCCAGAACGAGCAGTATTAAACAGAACAAGCTGAAGAGAAACACTGCTTTTATAGCCCCAAAAATGAAGCAGAATGAGATACTTGTGCCAGAAAATTGGTATCACTGGCATCTTCATGTAGCATTAGAGACATAAAAATTATCTCCCTAAAGACAGTCGTTCATGGTGCACTTCATACCAGCTTGCAGAGATGATTACTGAAGGAAACCTAATCCTGCACATGTTTAAACAGGAGGAAGAGGAAAAGTAGATGAGCAATGACAGCCACTATTTCAGAGGAAGCATCTAGGACCATGGAAAAGAAGGTTAGAGACAGACTGGCAAAAATTCAACTGATTAAAATATCATCCATACTACCATAGTTATACAAGGCTGGGATCAATGACAAATCCAGTTGTCTCCAATGTGCAGAGACAGCTGCAGCTCACTCCCACCAGTACCGAGAAGCAGCACAACATGAGAGTGAAGAAATGTGGCCAAGTGCTGTCAATATGCAGTAAAACAGTCTTGAAGCCAGCAAGCAGACATGAGCTGTTAAAACAGAAATTTTTTTTTAAAAAAAAAGCTATTATCACTTGAATTGTACAGTAGTTGATGCAAAGATGCTACTGTTGCCAGGGAACGTTACTAAAGCAAGCCACCAATTTGGTTGAAATACGATGTCTGACTGTTCCCACAATGAAAGGAAAAGACAACAGTCACTCTGCGCCCTCTGTAGCAGGCTAATGGAGACATACTGTAAGGAGATCGACTGTTGCAGTGCCTGCTGTAGTAATCTGAAGGCTAGTAAGGAGCTAGTAAGAAACCCGAAGTGCAGGCATCCCTCAGGCCCGGTGGAGCTGCTGAGGAAGGAACTGGGGACAGTAGAAACCCCAGACACCCTCACACTCACAGAAACCAGAGCAGCCATGCCTTTTCATTTTTGAGGCCTTTAGCATTTTTATGGTGGTGAAAAGCTGTCAAGAATGTCCTGGATGTTTGGGAAGCCTCCCATCAGGGAACAGAGCACTGCAAAGGAGTCACTATGCAGTAATTCTGAAGATCTACTGCTTGGTATGTCTGGAACCAGAAGGGTCTCCAGTTGCAATGTCAAAAGTAAGTTCTGGCGTGCTGAATCACGCAGCCCCTGACAGTCTGTGCTGTGCCTTTTGCCAGGTACCACTGAAGAAAAAAACGTCTCCAGACATCAGCCTGCCCTCAAAGCTATTCCAGCAATAACAGATAAAGACAGAACAGGACTTTCAGACATCAGGCCTGCAGCTGGCAACAGTTATTGTCTAAAGCGATAGGAGAACATAGCACAGGATGTCTTTATCAAGCTTAACAGAACCAGAAGCAGAGTACCAGACTGAATGCAAAGGAGCTGGAGCTCAGGAGAAGAGAGATCTTAACTATCAGAAATCTCTGGGGTCCTGGGAACTTCCAAACAGACCGTGAGAAATGGAAAGACCAAGTTCTTGAAGTCAATGAAAGAAATTGTAAGAATAGCCAACACAGTGTTTGCCTGGGATCCAGTGGGCAGGTAATACATAATGCTAAATGAAGGAATGAAGAACAGGCAACACAGGTGGTGAACTGGCCTTGTAGCACTACTGTCATTTTGAGCAGCAGGGGTTACAGAAGGTCCTTAGACCTTGGGATGAAACAGAAGAGTAACACTGAAGCAAACTCAGCACCTCTCACCTTCTGATACCACAGCAAAGTGATGAATTTATGCTAAAATAGAGATATTAACTCCATGGAGTGACATCATCTGTTCATTTTGGAGCACAAAGATAAGTGTCCCAGCTGTTAGTAGTGCAACTGCAGTGCGTGCCACTAAGATGCCAAGAGTTGGATAGATGTAGCAAACAACTCATGAGTTTGAATCATTTGAACAAATAAATACTAATGTATAAATAAACAGAAAAATACACTCACTGAGCCATTAGTTTAAGATAACTGCCCAAGAAAGTTACATTTTGTGACAGATATGCCACATACATTTCTGATTACTGAGTTCAGCAGCAGAGGGAAAGTCTCTGCTGTCCCTTCGCATGCAGCGTGCTGCCCCTCATATTTATTGCTGGTCTATAGAGCCCCTGACACAGCCATGGCTGCCAGGCAGCAGCACTGTACTCCAGGGCTGGCCGGGGTCTGAAAACTTAACGTCACAGGCTACCACCGCTTCCCGCACCCAGCACACCTGAAGAGGAGGGGAGTGAGCAAGTTGTGTCTACCTGGCAACAAGCAACAGCCTGCGCTTTTAAAGGAAGAAATCGGAAGAAGTGCAACGTAGCTGGTTATGTAGGTGTGTAGCAAAAGTGGCCAAGAAGAGGAGGTATCCTATAAATATATAAACATAGTCCAAAGGTAGGAATTTGTTGGTATCAAGCAGTTCAATCTAATATCAAAGAGTGTATGATGATGGGGTTTATGTTTGCAGTTTCTGGCAGGCAGTAGCTACCTTAAGGAGAGTCAGTCAAAAAAAAAGTTGGTGGGGAACGTACAGATACATTTGACAAGGTAGGGCATGCTCGATAGTGGACCATGGGCTTCTGCACTGTGGAAAAAGCACTTCAACCATTGCATGAAGAGTTTGGTATAAGAACATCATAAGTAAAACCTAGGCAAAACCTAGATGGCCAAATTTAGTCCACTAACTAGAGTAAAAGCACAAGCAGATAATTTTAAAAAGGTATCAAACTAGTTTTCATTGCATTTTAAAACTCTATGAAAGTCAAAAATCTATCAAAGTTGAAAATCTATGACCCTACAGTGGGCTGTGGATAAAGGTCATGTCATTATAAATGATAATTTAATAATACAAATTATATTCTGTGTAATTGTTTGTTGTCAGAAAACTCTGTAAATAAATACAGTAGCGATTGCTACATAGGAAATGATACAGCAGCTTCTGCAGCATTTGGACACAGGACTATAGGCTGTTGGAGAGAAGGGCACCACAAGGCTTAACTAAAAATACACTTTAAAACTAAGGTTTTGAAAAGTTCAGTCTTAATCTCTTCATACTTCGGTTACTAATTTGTAAAATAGGAATAACGACACTTTCCCTCGCAGAAATGTCTGTCACGTTGATAGAATTGTCAGTGTCTGAAATACGGTCACAAGCATATGTCGGAATAGGTACAAACATAGGTATCTAGGGATACGTAAATACATTGTAAATAGGTACGTACGGTGCATGCCAATACAGTAAGTGTACATCTATGTCCTGCACACACACACAGATACACATTCCGCAGGGCAAGAAATCTGAATGATGCCTTCATGTCTCCCTTTGCCGTAGGCAGCCAACAACAAAGACGGGAAAAAAACGCAAAAGCCGTCGATCCCGGCCGCGTATATTAAATTCGGGAAACGATTTAGCTTCGCTCCGCGGCCGTTCTTAGCACCCCTCGACTTCGCTTCCCCGAAGCCCCGTGTGCGTCCCGTCCCGTCCCGTCCCGTTGCCGCCCCCCCCCCCCCCCCCCCCCCCCCCCCCCCCCCCCC
>VZSC01015872.1:67597-199013 GCA_013398225.1 Steatornis caripensis
CCCCCCCCAGTTCCCTCGCTCGCCACACGGTGGGGCAGCTGGCCCAGGGCTCGCCCCGGAGAGCGGTGGCCTCCCGGCTGCGGCCGTGGCCCTGCCCAGCAGATGGCCCTTTCCCACCACGGAAACCTCCTTCCCGGCACCCCCAAGGTCAGCGTTTTCAAATCTTTTGTTCCTCTGATGAGCAAATGGAAGGCCGGGAAAACGTCGTCCGGTGCAGAAAAGCGTTGCTTTCCAGGGCGTTTTCATTATTACAAGTATTCGTTAAACAGAAGTGTGTTACAACCCAGCTTTAGCTGGGTTGTAACACACTTCTGTTTAACGAATATTTGTCAGGGTACCGCACACATAAACGGAGTTGCGTTTCAGTTCTGCTTGAGTAAACCTGCAATAGCTCAGCTGTACCCAACGGAGATCCTACAGATGGGAACGACAGGGGAATTTGGCCCATTGTTAAAATGTCTTCATGTAGAAACAGCGTAGGGAAACTGAATTATGACCAGATCCCTTCATTACGGGCTAAATCGGCTCTAAATCGAACCCGCTGCAGTCGGTGAAGTCACACAGGTGTGAAGAAGAGAGCACACAGAAGGCAGCCTTGTTTGAACTACTTGATCTGAAGGGAATCATTTTGCATCTTACTAATGAATGCAAGTTTGTTCACAGTGAACGTTATTTTTCTATAATATCTCAAAATTAGAGAGGGGCTCAGACCTCTAAGAGACCCACTTCAAAGCTCCTTGCCTTATTGGAAAGTTCAGACTGAATCAGACTTTTGTGGTTCAATAGTCGTCTGTTTAATAGGCTTAAACTGGAATTACAAACCTGAATTAACAAAAACATGGAGGAGCACTTAGCTCTACAATATGTCCTAAAAGCAAACCCGTCTTATAATCTTTCTGAGTCTCAGAAGTTTAGGTCCTATACAGAACTGTGCTTGATAACTCTGACTTAAAGTTGCTGATTTTAGGAAAGTTTTACTTATTGGTGCAAAACCTTCAAAATTGAGGATTTTNAAACGTCGTCCGGTGCAGAAAAGCGTTGCTTTCCAGGGCGTTTTCATTATTACAAGTATTCGTTAAACAGAAGTGTGTTACAACCCAGCTTTAGCTGGGTTGTAACACACTTCTGTTTAACGAATATTTGTCAGGGTACCGCACACATAAACGGAGTTGCGTTTCAGTTCTGCTTGAGTAAACCTGCAATAGCTCAGCTGTACCCAACGGAGATCCTACAGATGGGAACGACAGGGGAATTTGGCCCATTGTTAAAATGTCTTCATGTAGAAACAGCGTAGGGAAACTGAATTATGACCAGATCCCTTCATTACGGGCTAAATCGGCTCTAAATCGAACCCGCTGCAGTCGGTGAAGTCACACAGGTGTGAAGAAGAGAGCACACAGAAGGCAGCCTTGTTTGAACTACTTGATCTGAAGGGAATCATTTTGCATCTTACTAATGAATGCAAGTTTGTTCACAGTGAACGTTATTTTTCTATAATATCTCAAAATTAGAGAGGGGCTCAGACCTCTAAGAGACCCACTTCAAAGCTCCTTGCCTTATTGGAAAGTTCAGACTGAATCAGACTTTTGTGGTTCAATAGTCGTCTGTTTAATAGGCTTAAACTGGAATTACAAACCTGAATTAACAAAAACATGGAGGAGCACTTAGCTCTACAATATGTCCTAAAAGCAAACCCGTCTTATAATCTTTCTGAGTCTCAGAAGTTTAGGTCCTATACAGAACTGTGCTTGATAACTCTGACTTAAAGTTGCTGATTTTAGGAAAGTTTTACTTATTGGTGCAAAACCTTCAAAATTGAGGATTTTTTGCTTGAATTGGAAAAACTTTCCAAGATTTATTCTGACTCATTGAACTTTAAGCCTACAAGACTCGAACTTGACATGATTTCATAATGGTCCCTCCTTGAATTTGCTGCCATTTCTGCTCGTAATTCAGGTTAGCATTTGGGAGGATGAGCAAAACATGAAAGAAAAGGTATCCTAAAGATGTGTTTCAAAAAATTTCTGAAAGCATGTATGTTGGGGCAATGGGAAGGGATACCATTCCCCAGTTGTTTCACTCTACTCTGTTAATTTTGGGCTTATTCCTCTCTGACATCCAACAAAATCACAGCTGGGGTACCCCTTACCTTCTGGCTCTACTAAACCTTTCCTACTTCTGAAATTTATACCACTCCTTTACTTTCCCAACATACACTAGCTGGCACTAAGGGGGAAATATGAAAGCACTAAAGCTGAGTTGTTATGTTCTACATTCAACTGGCTATTGAAAACCTATCAAATTTTTTCTCATATTAAACATTTCACACTTTCCTTTGAAAAGTAGGAGGCTTATGAATTGCAAGAGCTGCACTGTAAGTGTGAGTTACTTGCGTTTTTACCCCTTCCAGGATGAAGTCGTCACCTGCATCAATAAACCTCCAGAGCTATTCTTGGTATGCTCCGCTGGGCTCGGTGCCTCCTGGGGGTTCCTCTGAACCTCGCTGGGCTGCCTTCCGTGGGCTCCATGGCAGGTCCAGGCAAAATGTGCTTAACAGTGCTACCTGAGAAATACATTGTGATCTGGAAACAGTGATCCAGCATAACTCATTTAATGTTCTGAAACTGTTTTTCTTGATTGTGCTGTGATTTATCCAGATGTTTAACATTTTCTGACCCGCAGTCTTGCTAGTAATTGATGCTTAGTGAGAATGTAAATGCTGTCATGAGAAGAACTAAGCTGGTGACGGGTTAGCTTGGGTTCTTCTTCCCCCTTTGATAACAAACATATTTCTGGCACCCTTCTATTTCCAGAAAGCTGAGTAACAAAAAATATTGCCCTTCTCAGAAAGCCTGACAAGAAAAGGGATTTCGTGGAGCTGTCAGAAGTGGGGAGACTTGAAGTGAGGCTCATAAGTTGTTATTTAGACACGTGAACAAGTGGCCTGATGTTAAAAAAAAAAAAAAATCTGTTGCATAGTTGAAACTGTCGTCCTTTAGTCTGTATCATTTAGTTGGTGCAAAGCACATGCCAAGATTTCAGTCAACACAATTGCTCGGATCGTTTCCTACTCTCTTTGCAGAGCAGCAATTAGCAGCACAGTGGCATTAACAAGACAGCTTTACACGAGTTTTCAAAGTAAAACCAGAAAGAATCCCTAAAAGACCAACTGCTTGGTGAGAGGGAAGATCTAGGCCTGATTTTTCGGAGGTGGATGCAAGGCTTTGCCCGCAGGCAGTGTGACCGTCAGAGCCACCCGCCACCCTCCACGATCCCCACGCCTCCCTGCCTCCCCCAAGGATTGGAAACCTCCTGTCTCCTGCGCTCGACCTTTGTGTTGCCTTTCTTGCACGGGGATGGATGCTGCACGTCTCCGAGCGTCCTCTCATCCACATTTGCCGTAAACACCCAGAACACCTGTTTACTCTGACTCACCCACTCCTCATGCAGACTCTCCCTTTTTTTGACAGCAGACCTCACTCAGGTAGTATGTGCTGCTAATATCCTTCCAGGACCATGTAATAACATGCCTTCTATCCAATTCCTAACATCCTTCAATCAGCTCAGCCAGTGGGCTAACTGTTTACGCTCCTGTGATTTATATAAGTGCAATTAATTTAAACTGCATCACTCTGGTGTTATGCTGGTGAAAATGCCCCGAGAGGGAGTACCTCACTGGTGAATCAGACGCTTTCCTTTTAGCAAACATACAAAAGAACAGATCCCGAGCCAGTGAAAATCTGCATGGCTCCATTCATTTCAACACACGGACTTAAACCAGCTCAAGGTCTGAATCACAGCTCATGTAACAGACTATTTAGATACAGATTAATGCCTCACATCCTGAAAGGCAATGCTTTCCAAAAGCTGGCAGGGGACGGGGACCTCTCAGATGGAACAGATCTGAGAGGGGAGCGGGACCACAAACGCAAGGTTTTAAAAATGCTTTGTGGATCTCCTCATTTCTGTAGAGTTGAGGAAAGCAACAGCTTGTGCTTCTGCAAGCACTGCTCTCCCTTCTGGGGAGAGCTGCGTCTGTTCCTCCACTCCAACTGCAAAGCATGTACCTAGCAAGTCCCTTTCCTTGCCACTTTCCCTTTCCTCCCATAGCCCGAGTGTGTTCCCTGCAGCCTGGAAATCCATGTGACACCTTTCACTGACAGACACCAGAGGTAGATGCTGAACAGCTGAACCTTTTTATTCAGTTCTTGAAAATGGCTAACTTTCTCTGCACTTGTTTTGGCATCCCCGAGATTAAGAAGTCGCGCAGCTTGACAAAGCACTTTACTCATACATGTCTTAACAGAACCAGAGGTATTTTTTTCTTTTTTTTTTTCCACGTCTACTCCAACACCTGCTGCAAAAAAGGGTTGGGGTGGGCTCTGTAAAACACCCTTACGTGCCGCCTCCCGACAGGACAGAACCCTAGCGGCACACCGGCTCGGCATGCCGGTATGTGCCCAGGCAGGTGTAGTTAATACACAAGGAGGAGGGGGAAGGAGTGGCGAGGGAAGACCAGGAGTCAATCAGAGTGTAATTTGTGTCAGAAATTTACCAGCGTTCAGCTGTCCGTATTTTAAAAATGCAAATATTTTAAAATTGAAAAACCTATCTGTGACAAAACATCTCCTCTAAATCAATCTAGATAACCAGAAAATTCTGTGGCGCATTTAAGAGACTTTCATCCTAAATGAAATACTTAATACAGATTATACGTCCATAGGAAATCAAGAGGTCCTAAATATACTAATGGAGAAGAACGTTTAAGAGACATTTAAATTAGACAGTCTATAATTTTGAGGGTTTTGCTTATCTGTGCATCTTTTAACTGCTTTGGGTAATTAGGAAAATTTCTTTGGCAGTACTTTAAGAGGATAGGCAAAAGAGTGACACAACTACTCCCAAGGAAGGAAAGGCTGAGGTTTTGCATTCTGCAGATTTTTAAACCTAAAAGGAAAGTATTCTTCATATGAACAGTCTGAAGCAGTGTGCGTATTATAGAAAACCTATCAGCCTGCTCTGAAATGCAATCTTTTCCAGGGCTTCTCCCTCTCCTTGAACTCCCTTGCAGTATCTTGCTGGCTGTTCTGCCCGGAAGGGTGCAGGTTAGCGAGGCAGGCTGCTGCTCTCCAGCCGTTCCTAAACACAGCCGTTCCAAGGCAGTTCCCAAACGGAGCCGGCACACAATCAGTTCAAAGGCTTCCATTAGGTCTGCCGGCTAACTTGTTATCTTGTAATGTCCCCCGTTTCTGCCCTTAATGAACAGTTTGTTCCATTGTAATTCTCATGTCAAACATCTGGAAACCAGACTTGTTTAAAAAAAGAGGGGGGGTAAAATTTTCAGTGCCTATGACTTATCCAGGTCTCTGTCAGAAAGAAAAAAAGAATTCGGCTGAGTCAGTAAACTGAGCTTTTTTTTTTTTTTTTTTTCCCCCAAGCGCTTTGACCAACGCATTTTTCTGGACCGAAATCGTGCAGAGCCACATCCCCGCGCTCTGCGGCAGGGCAACGCGCTCTGACAACAGCTCGCTCCTCCGCTCACAGCTGTCTCCAGCGGGAGGAGCTGAAACCTGAACCAAACCCTCTGGAGCCGGGATTGGATCCCTCCCGCCAGCAGCCGGAGAGCCCTCCCAGAAAAACAGCCTGTTTGGAAAAAAGTGCTTGAGAACATCCCGAAGCGATTGGAGGAGCGGAAAACCCTTCCCCCCTGCACCTGACTCGTGGGTATTTACAGCACTTTTCAAGGCGCCTCTGCACTGCCACTACACAACCACAGCGGATGGACTGCGCCGGGCAGGCCATGCGATAGGGACCGATGCGCTCGCAGTGATAGCGTGTGCGCGTGTGTGCTGCACGCCAGCCCCGGACCGTTACACCGACCCACGAGGAGAGCCTGGAAGAAGGAGAAACCCTGCATCCAAAATGCCACGCTCCTTCCTGGTCAAGAAGCATTTCAATTCCTCCAAGAAGCCGAATTACAGCGAACTGGACACTCATACAGGTAACACAATGAAATCTAATGCCACCGCGTCGCTTCTGAGGTCGCGGTCGTTGCGTGGCAGTAACGAGGAGGGGTGGGATTGCTCTTCAGGCTTGGGGGAATGGGCTAGTTCGTTGCTAGCCCTTTTTTTTTGTTTTTTGCTTACAAGGAAGGAGTTTTGAGAAATATGTCAATGCTGCCCAGAATGAATCACAAAGTTTGCGCATCCACTTGAGCTCAGTTACTTAGAGAGGATTTGGAATTTTCCTGTTCTGTATCTGCTGGTGGCGGAATTGAAACTTTTATACAAACCCTTCAGGAAGTTTCACTGCTTCATTGTATGAGGCTGCATGGATTTAGAAACAGCATGCTGCCTTGAAGAGACTCTCCAACTGTAATTTGCCTGTTCCAGGGCACTGTCTCTATTCATCAGAATATGTGCATGAAATAGTGTTTCCTTAATCCTCCTCATATTCAGATGACTATACTGAGTGTTTAATTTATGCATCTTTTAATCCCCAAGATGTTAATTTTGCTGCTTTTTGAAATACTTTTTAGATCTCTTACCTTAAAATTTTCTTCTTTCTCCAGTGATTATATCCCCATACCTGTATGAAAGCTATCCAGTCCCTATCATACCACAGCCAGAGATCCTGAGCTCAGTAGCTTACAATCCCATTACTGTGTGGACTACAACCGGGCTGCTACCGTCTCCATTACCCAATGACCTCTCTCCACTTTCTGGATACCCCTCATCTTTGGGAAGAGTCAGCCCACCTCCATCTTCTGACACCTCCTCCAAAGATCACAGCGGTTCAGAAAGTCCCATTAGCGATGAAGAAGAGAGAATCCAGTCCAAGCTTTCAGACCCCCATGCAATCGAAGCCGAAAAGTTCCAGTGCAGTTTATGCAACAAGACCTATTCAACTTTCTCTGGGTTGGCCAAACATAAGCAGCTGCACTGTGATGCCCAGTCTAGGAAATCGTTCAGCTGCAAGTACTGTGACAAGGAGTACGTCAGCCTGGGAGCTCTTAAGATGCACATCAGGACCCACACACTACCTTGTGTCTGCAAGATCTGTGGCAAGGCTTTCTCTAGACCCTGGCTGCTTCAAGGACACATTAGAACTCACACTGGTAAGAACAGCCATTACAATTGCAGTCTCTTGTCGCTGTGACATCAGGATGCCCTTTTGCTGTTTTTCTCCACAGGTGGAAAAAAGAGCAGTGTTTCTTTACTAACCTTGAAATGCATACGCGGAATTTCAAATGTATCATTAAAAGGCTAAATTCTCACTCTTAGGAGGTGGGTGGGAGGGGAGTGTAGCATGGTCTCGTAACCGTGGGCCGGATACTGGCATAACTCAGCATTGCTCCCTTGATAATTTTAGGATGCTTTAGCCTGTTTCCACTGGCTGAATATTTTGCTTTAAGGATTTTATATTAACTTCCAGGATTTAGAAATTGGTAACTTTGAGAAGGCTCCAGCTGACTCTGAAATCAAGCAGCAAAACAGAAAGGCAAGGCATGAGGGCTGCTTTCTGACTCCTTAAGCAATTGGCAAGTTTTGCATGTGCTATCACAAGTCCTTAAGAATTAGAATCACATCATCATCAAAGCAGTCTTTTTTTCCTGTTGAGGCAAAAACTTGATTTTGAGTATAACACTGGGTACAATGTAATGTCTGTAGTGCTGTGTGCTGCTTTTCAGTCAAAGCCCTTGTCCCCAGTGATTCACACAGCGCTAGGCAGGAAAAGTTCCATGAAAATAATTGAAAATATTGGGAGGAGCCCAATGTAAAAGTACTGCCTGCACCTGTAGATGCAAAAGGTGTCAGCAGCTTGTCTTCAGAGTCTGCACTCAGCAGCATATTCTGAAAAGACTGAGTTCTGCAAGTACAATCAGCAGTGCTGAAAACTGTTGTGTCTATGTCCTGATTAACTTTATTACACATTCTTTATTATAAAAAATCCCTTATGTTTCTTTGTTTCTTAGGATGAGAGTGGGTCTTACCTGTCCTATACACGTACTTCTTCTTTAAAGCTTTATCATATTTTTCCTTGATGTTTCCTTTTTAGGAGAGAAGCCGTTTTCCTGTCCCCACTGCAACAGGGCTTTTGCAGACAGATCCAATTTGAGGGCTCATCTGCAGACCCACTCGGATGTGAAGAAATACCAGTGCAAAAATTGCTCCAAAACTTTCTCCAGAATGTCTCTTCTGCACAAACACGAGGAATCTGGCTGCTGTGTAGCACACTGAGTCATGCAGTCAATGTTTACCTGGACTCGATGCATTTCTCCACTCATGTTCCAAGTGATAGGTGGAAATCCAAAGGCGTTCTCTTGTCTACTTTTCAGCCAAAAAAACCAAAACACTGCCAAACAAGCAAACAAACAAGCAAAATAGTGGAAGAACTCAGAATGTCAGTAGAAATGAGCTTTAAGTAGTTTCTGTTCAGTCACATATTCACATTCTTAAGTGTGAATTCCGAAAGATGGGGAAAGACACCATGCATGACATTTCAAGTAGATCTAAAGGAAGAAGCGTTGTCAGCTTTCTTCATAGATGAAGCCAAATGTATGTCGTCTTTTCTTGCTTAGAAAAGGCCACAAAGTAAACAATACATTCCTGCCAAGACATTTCAACCAAAGAAACAGTATTTTAAGTGGAACTTTTAATAAAAATACTACCCAAGTGAATTTTGCTAGACACCATTTATCTCAGGTGCCTTAAAAAGTATTCCAAGTTTACCTTAGTAAATGTTTAATATTATTCATTGCTGTGTTTTTTATTTTATTTTATTAGAAGCCAAGGCCTTCGTTAATGATCTGAAATGCTTTAAAACTGCATAATTAAGAGAGGAGAAAAAAAAACCATGTAAGAGAATGTACGAAAAATTGAAAGCCACAAATTAACCGCATGTGCCTTTAAAAAAAAAAAAAAGACTGTAGCTTCAGACATTCCTGGTGCATGCTTGACCGTCTTTTAATATGGAATAGTTCCTCTAAACTTTAATCTTTTTTAAAAAACGGGAATAAGTGCAAGAGAGGGGGTTCACAGGAGTTTGACAATTATTTTTTTTAAATGCACAAAGGAAATGCAATATTTTCATCATTACCCCTCCAAGTGCCTTTTTTATTGATGATTTTGTAAAGTATGTGGACATAATGTAAATATTTTTATTTTTATATGATTGAATGTGTTCTGAATGAAAGTAAATTGTTGCCTATAGCAGCATCTATAGATAACTTGAAGAAAGTGTGAAGTGAAATTTATGTTGTTTTCTAGCCACTTTTTTACAATAAACATTTTTAAGTAAGATTTCTGTTGTTTGTTCTGATTAAAGAAAACAACCGTGTCTGGTTAATCAAGGCTTTGGAATACAGAAAAATGCAAGTGTCCCTACATGACCAAACGAAGACAAAAGTGAATTTCAGATGCGAATCCTTAGTTCACAAGTACTGAACAGTAGAAAGGAATATACCTGTTGCATTTTAAGACATTTAAAACCGCACAGAGCATTTTTCTGGTGCCACTGCTTTAAAATACTGTTGCTTTTTTGCTACTTGCAACATTGATACAACAACATGACAACATTGCGAAATATATTTTATCAAAAACATTTACAATGAACTTCTTTCTTGTATTTTAACAGTTGAAAGGATGCTACTAGAGCAGCCTTATTATAATGCTTTTCCTGAGACTCTGACATTAGGAAATCTGGGCCTGATCCAAAGTTCGTTAAAGTCAGCGGAGCCTTGCAAGAGTTCAGCAATGTCTGCATGATGCTCTTTTAAAATAGTAGTCAAGTCACAGTACGATATACTTTATATGGCTATTTCAGAAAGATTAAAGATATTTTTCTTAAAGTATCTTACGTATCAGAACTGTCAAGTGAATGTGTTATGACTGTATATCAGCTGATACATCACAGGAAAGAATTCTTCAGTAATAAAAAGTAGAAATACTTTTCTTCAGATGATTTGACTAAGGACTCCCAACATCTGAACTATATAAAAGCATTACAGCATCAACAAATCACGTCTCATCATTACTGACTAATGCAAAACAACACTATTTTCAACTTTTTAACAAAGTACAAACCTAGAAAACAGGTAAGTACTAGCTGTCATCTGGTCTAAAGACCGCTATGCATTGGGGTACCAGCAGAAGCAAGTAATAGCAAAAACAAAATTCCAACAATTTAACAAGAATGTTACTGATGGGTAAACACAAGATGCAAATTTCTTGAAGAAGAATACATTTCAGCAAAATAATGCAAGAGGCCATGCATGCTGAGTGTCTTCTCCAGCTGAGTCCTGCAGAGGAGTGCTTCAGCAGGGCTGCGCTGGAGTAACATAGACAATAGGTGCAGAACAGAAGTTTTGTACCTTTTCTCCACAGGAAGCACTGCACTGAAAGAAGATCAGCTCAAATGAAGCTTTTAATATTCTCCAAGCATCTTCTGAAAAAAGTCTCGAGGTTATTAGCAACGATTCCCTAGGACCTGTTAGATTTTTTCAGAAAATAGCTGGAGAGTTCAAGAAAGATAGGGTTAGTGGGTATTTGTGAGGTAACATCTTGGAAAGGAACACACAAAGTCATCAAATACCCTTGAAAAGTTTCATGTGGTTACTCTATTGATTTGCACTTCCATGTCATTCACTTTGAAGTTCTCGGGCTCCAGCAGCTCTTTGTGCAGCTTTCTCTTCCCAGAGCAAAGTTTACTGGAGTATGAGTAAAGCTCTGGCAGTCAACAGCTATTTGTGCTGTCAAAGTTCTAGGTTTGCTCTCCTGTGTCATGTCACAAAGGCTTTTCCATTGTTTTAATTCACACTTTAAATTCTCTATGCCCATAGTAAATGAAATAGCATAAGAACTTGACTTCTTGAATGAGTGGAAATGCTACTGTTGTCCTTAAGGGAAATCAGATGAAAACTTCATCAGAATACGGTATGCTAAATCAAACACAAGTGGAACTGGTCTGGTTTGGAGATGACAATTAAGATACGCTACTTTGCATGCCTGTAACACCTGTACTCATAAAATACAAAGATGGGAAAGGCTAGAAGCTCTTCTGGCTCATCTCTTTAATTGAAACAGAGTGCTCTATCACAGATCCCTAGCTCTCTGTCCAGTTGCAGTATGAACTTCCCAGGCAGCTGAATTTCTCTGCTTTTCCTGTGAGACTGCTTTCTATTTGCTGTCAGGACATTTCTTCAAAACATTTTCCATTACTAGTTTTACCTCATTACTCCCGAAATGCCCTTGTGTACCTGCACAAGCTATTTATCAATGTAAATTAAATTCTGTTCTGAGCTGTTGGTGGATGACTCCTGCGACTTTCTCGAAACATGAGGGAAAAGCTCCCTCCGTGGTGAATCTACCTGTTGAATCTCTTTGGCTATCGCTACATTTCTCACAAGACATCTCTGATTCTATAGCTAAATAATGAACTTCTAAAATCTTTCTTAGGAAAACATGCTCACAACACTCTGAATACCACATTGTTCTTTTCTGAAATAATTCTTTTTTACTTTTAATTTCTGGCACCAGTGCTAAATGTAATTCTACTAAGTGAAAACTTAGGCTATCAAAAGGCCAGCCTCTCCTCTAAAGACACCTGTATGATAGAAACATATATACAATATGTTTCATAGCTTTTTTTAACTCTTCACTGATGAGTTGCTTAAAATCAGTAGATCTGAGGAAGGGACATTTACCCAGAGGTTACTCAAAATGCTCTAAGTATGTACCTTTTTGTTGTATGATTGCCCATCATAGGCATGCCCATGAGGGCTAGATCCTTCCTTTAGTATGTTCTGGCAATTTACTTTCACCTCCTGAGTGTGTGGAGAAGAGCTGAACCACCACAGCACATGTGCAGTTAGAAGTCAAGCGTATGAGTTTCTCAAGGCTGAAGGCAATAATTGATTCACTTTGGTTTCCTCTTTTCTCTTCCGTTTCTTCCATTTGGGTACACTTTTCATCTCAGAGGCTGCAGAATGAAGTAATACATGCATGAAATGAAGACAGAACGAAGTACACGCTTATGCTCAAATCACTGCAATTATCCTACCAATTAATGTGGGGTTCAGAAAAGCATCTTATGCACTCATCAAAGGGTTAAAATAAGTGCCTCTCAGATTAAAGCACCATGAAATCTGTCTTCTGTATTTTACTCTATTATTTATTTGGATTGTTGCAGTTGGTGTTATCATTAAGCAAGCTCAGGGCCTGTTACTCTAAGGTCCATAAAATCATATAAAAAAGAAGCGCCCTAAAGATCTCATAATTTCAGTTAAAAAAGGAAGAACAACGGGAAACCTGGTGATTTAATTCTGATGTCTTGTGCTACAACTGATTTCCCTGCCACAGAAACAAACCAATATTTAATCTTAAAATATATTTTTATTTTTTAATACAAATCTTTCCATGCTGAACATTGCTTCTTCAGAAATATTGGTCTTTACTAGCTGTCCTGGATGTTTGGTTTTGTCTCTAAAGTAGATGTTTTAACAGTTAAAATATATAAATTATAATTCTTGTTCACAGAAATACAGGGTGGAATGTAAGAAGCACGCTCCAACCTGCATATATTGTAATATCAAATGATGGCTGCAAGAAATAAGAAGAGACTGAGTGCAAGTGAAATCCCAGAGTCAAATGAATGGTTGAGATAGGAAGGCGCCTCTGGAGATTGCCTAGTCCAACTGCTCTGCTCAAAGTAAGTAGTTTACCCAAGACTGTGTCTAGTTGGGTTTTGAATGTCTCCAAGAACAGAGACTCCACAACCTCTCTGGGCAACCTGTTCCGATGTTCAATTACCCTTGCAGTAAAAAAAGTTTATTTCTTATGTTTGAATAGAATTTCCTGCATTTCAAATGGTGCATACTGCCTCTTGTCCTGTCACTGGGCAACACTACGAGTCTAGCTCAGAGTTTTTTACTTCCTCTTATGAGGCATTTATACACATTGATAAGATCTCCCTTGAGTTTCTTCTTCTCAAGCTGTCTCAGTCCCTCCCATATGAGAGATGTGCCAATCTTGGGCATTCATTGGACTCACTCCAGTATTGTCTTGTCCTCCTTGTACTGGTGAGGCCAGAACTGGACCCAGCACTGCAGGTGGGTTTTGCCACCACTGAGTAGAGGCGGAAATACTACTCTGTATCTGATGGGATGCTGATACAATGTGTAGACGTTGTGCAAACTACATGAACTATAATGGTAGAGTACAAACAAAAATTACGCTTGAGTGTTCTATCCCTTCTTCCCCAAAATTTTAATTCATGCCAAATCTCTAGAAAGTCGTTAGGAACTTCGAAGGGTGTGGCGGATGGGGCTGTGCTTTTCTGGGAGAGCAAGATTTGCCCTGTCCCGTTGCAGAGGGCAGCATTAGGGCGCATTATGTGGGGTGCAGAGGGCAGCATTAGGTGAGTACTTGCCATGAGTTTCTTCAAGGAGTGCACAACTTGCTGCAGAGGCATATCCTTTTTGAGACACTGCATAAAACACAGTTTCACCAAGTCTTTGAGGCCGTGCTGCAGCCCGATTGTACCCTTGCATTGCTGTCCCTTCTGAGGGACACATAGACATACCAGGCTAGAGATTAAAAATAAAAAAAAATAAAAATGCACAGTGGCAGTTTTTCGATTGGCAGTTTGGTCACCTTGCTTCTTTACAGTTACCTCTTCAATACTTCAAGAATGCCATCCAAACCAATGCTTTTTTGTGTTTTTTCTTCTTACTGTTTGCTCACCACTTTGGGCACAAAACCAGAAGTGCTCCTTCATGGCCCTCCTCCTTTTATTTTCCCCAGGTCTCTGTAAGACAAAAGTTATTGCAAAACGGAACAGTTGCTTTCTGTAACATCTCTCTCCTCTCTCCCTTCTACCTGGGCAATGAATACACCCTTTCTCATGTCTTTGTTCCTGTCTGCTTTATATGCACAACCAGAAGTTTGTCCAGTGTGCATGCTAAGTAACCAGGAGGCGGGTGAAGATCACAGTTTGGCAGTCCTTGCCAAGAGGCAATAAATGCCCTTTTATATCTGTCATTTATGCAAACATATTTTTACAACATTTTGTCAAAAGAAGCCAGAAAAACCAGCAATCGCATGAATGCCAGCTCAAATTCACATGGCCTCTATCATTTTCAGTAGGCTTCACCCTGTAAGCTCGGAAGAAAAACAGAGGTACTTGCAGACATTCACACAGTCTCTTCACACAGGTAGACATGCCAACGACCAGCCTGCACATTCAAACATGCAAATCCTTTCACTGAAACCCTAATTTGGGGGTTCTGCTTCAGAAAAACCCACAGAGAGATCCCTCATTTTGTTGGCTAGAGCCATCCCGTAATCAAAAAAAGAAGGTTTAAATGCAAGCACGAGGCTGCTTTCTAGATGGACAAAGTCAGAGGAGGGTGTTCTTCAAGTTGTTTGCCCATCATCTCAGCATAGGAAGGACTGAGAACACTGCACATTCTGGATCAGAATGCTTTCCTAGACGTTTTGCTTTATACTTCTTATAAACAGAGCTTTTTGCCTAGCTGAAGAAGACTACAGAAAGTCATTCCTCACCTTGCTAAACCTCTACATGCTCCTTACTTCTTATGTTTTTGCCCCTTCTGTTACTACTTTCTCTGCCTTACATAGGAATCATCTCCTTCCCAGATGTAGCTGTCAGAGGATCAGAGTCAGGGGATCGTGGATATTATAATACGCAATAGATGCGTGCATTGCCATGTCCTCTAACCAGCCCTAGACATGGGTCCAAATAACAAGTACAGGTTACATGATGGGCCGTCTCCCGACCATCACATGCCGGGCAGCGGCTTCTGACCGCCACCTTTTCATACCTTCTTCAGAGGCATGACCTGGGAACGCAGGAGCCTGGTCTAGCAAATCCCTCACAGAGAGGTGCCTACATCTCGCCGAGTCCTGTGGGTTCCCAGTACAAGCACTGAACATCAGAGTACGAAGTCACAGACATCTGCTAAGTCGCTAATAAGAAGCAGTTAAAGTATAAAGTTGCACTGCAATTAGCTCAGATTTTGCACATGTCCTTAAACCAAAGTAAATTCCTTTGAATGTAACCTGCCCTCTCATGTGGGCTGGCGGATCATCCACAGCTGACAATGAATAAAGAGCTAGAAGAATGAAAACTGACAGTTATTAAGTAACTCCAGCAAAAACTGAATGAATAACAATCAAGAACTTAAAGTAATAATATTATGCATAAAAGGCTAATAAAAATCCCCCCTCTGTAAAAGATACATCATACTTAGCATTAAATCACTAATTTTTTACATCTTTAAATATTATAAAAGATATTTTGGAAGACAGTTCAGCAAGATTTATAGCAAAGCATTCACTATTCATGTGTAATACATGAAACTGGGCCAGGTTGCTATGTCCTGGGGAAATTAAAAAAAGAATCTTGTGACTCGCGATGGACATTTTGGTGGTGTTTGTGAAATGACTTGGCATCGCAGTCCAGATTCTAACTAGTTCTGACTGGACAAGGCCCACGCTCAAAAACCATCAGGACTTTTTGACAGCCAGGACTTACTGACAGAAAATCACGTTTTTTGGAAAATGACTTTCAACTTTTAGGTAGTTTCAAGAAATTTCTCCACTCCTTTTCTCTCTACCTACTTTTCCCACTATTGGCAGAAAAAAATGGTTGCTCTTATTGATTTTTTTTTCTTCCCCTGTGACCTCTCCTCACAGGTTACAAAATCAGGTTCTGGTTTGGTGGTCACAGCAGAGAGCCATGACTGAGGGCTGCTTCCGAATATTTGAACCCAAATGGTCTATCTGTCTGCAGAGTATGCCAGTATGGCAGGTCAGCATGGATTCTGGGAACAAAGAGAAGAAGAAGAGAAGTCTTGAAGACTGTTTAAATGTCAGCCTTCATAGGCTTCTATTTGATATTTATTTACAAGCAGTTAATATCAATTACAAATTACCTTCCAGGTCAGGCTTCTGTAACAGGAGAAACTCAGAAGTTCAGCACTGTTTAGCTTTGAGAAGAATTTTTGACTCCAGCTAAGAATGCAGCTGATAAATCAGGTATGTCTGGTTACTATTCTTATTGCCATAAAATATAGCAGGAGCTGAGGCCATAGTAGCTTTCTTTTAGCTACACAAATATAAACTATGAATAACAGGAACATCCAAAATCATGATAAACTATACATACAAAACATGTAAAATTAAATGTACACAATTAAAATTGGGAAAATATTTTAAGAAACAGCTCTGCGACAATTCTGTTTAATTTTTTTAAAGATCTAAAACTTTCAAGTAAAAATACGTTTCCACTTTTTGTCAGCTTTCTAAAACGGAAATATTAATTATTTCTCTCAGATAAAGCATTCTTTTACAATTTCGCAAAAAAAAAAGAGTATTCTTCTTTTCTACCAGACTTACTTATATCCCAGAAGGCGCTGAAGGGAACTGAGTTATTTTGAAAATCATTATAACATACTCCTACTGGTTTTATGTTTATGTTTGGCATTCTGGTTGTGAAAATTCTCCTATGTACAGGGTATCCTGAGATTGTCCCATACAGTGATTTTCTCCCAGTGAACGTTGCATTTACCGCATTCAGAAGCAGTGTTTGAAATTATATATGGACATCCGCAATCAGGAATGGCAATTTGCAATAAGCCTTTGCTACAGTACAATCCCATGTACAACATAAGTATTATTTGTTTAGATCTGTAGCATTAAGAAAAAAGTAGAGCCAGAAGTCTGTAAGCCTAGACATTTTGTTCTTCCTAAAACACTGACCTGTTTGGAGCTCTATGAGTCCTTTCTTATACTAAAACTTTTCTCATGCTGTATGGTCACGCAGGCTGGAGAGGAACCAGAATCCCCTGTAATGAGCACTTGCCTTTTCCTGCATTGCTACAGTTTGTATGTCAGGTTGCTGTGCTAACAGCAATGAGGTTGTAATTCTGAATTTCTCTAGTAAACTTAGAGGGTTTTTCAACATCTTTCTCGGTGCTTTTTTGTTACCTACTCATGGAAAGAATGTACCATATTTACTTATCATTTAGGTGAGGTTCAGGAGATTTTTGAAAACATAGTTCTCCACAGATTTTCTGGTAACTGCAGATATGATATTAAATCTGAGCTCCCATATAGCTGAGAAGCTTTTCCATTCATCTTCCATAAACACCTTTGCATCTTGTTTATATCTCCTTATTTAAAAGACAAAATAAAAATTTCGTGAGAGGTCTGTTCAACACAACCTGAAATCATGGATCTTCTCTTTGCACTTTTAGATGATGTGCTCAAGAGGGGAAATGCTGCACATACAACGTTTGCTGCTGCATGTAACAAGAAGTATCACAATACTTAAAGAAAATAAATACCTCTTTGCATCTTAGGTCACTAATGGAGAGGAAGAATCCATTCTGTGGCATTTGAAAAACAAAAAATATGTTGCCATTACATGTGTGATTTTGGCTCCCCTGCTTTAAACCGGAAATAGCTTCTAGGTCTTCTAGTCCAGATAATCTTCTCTTGCTCCCATTACTGTGTTCTTAAACATAAAGAAAGTTATTTTGGGAAAAATGTCTTGGAATCTGGCATAGTACTTTTTTTTAGGGGCCCATAACAAAAATTGCAACATGTATTATCAACACAGATGAACACTAGCTCAGTATCCATGCAATCCTTCATTTTGGAAAGGAGAAAGTAACATTTTAAAGGGATGCCATGTAAAATTAAACCATGCATTTGTATTGCTCCTTCACAGATAGATTATGATCAAGTTCAAACTGTCTAAGAGCAGAATTGTCTTCTTCCTTGACAAAGAGCCTCTCTTGTGAAAGTTAATGCTCACTGTGTTGGATGAGATTGTTCTTTGGCCTTATTATCTTGTTCTTTAATGCCCTGGTAGCAGTGCCTAACATGCTGCCAGGACCCACCATGCTCTGACCTGGTGCAGCTGGGAATAAATTGGGTATTTCACTTAGGTATCCAAAGATAAGCCTTCCCTCCGGGAGATTTTGCTGAGGTAACGGTGCAGGAAACTCTCCTGGCACATACGCAATTCATATTGACAAAATGTGCTTTGCCAGCAGTGCTTCTCCTGGTTGCCCAAGCACAAGAGCAACTTGCAAGTCAATATAACTACAACTAACTTCAGGGTTTTTCAAGTACAGAAGTGCTGCAAGACAAAAGAAAAAGAGGAAAAAGACCCAATCACACTATACTCTCAGCAAAAGCTCCCGACACAGACCTGATCTGGTCTCAGGACAGTGCAGCTTACACACCTTCTTGCTCCCAGGACTGTGCCTAAAGTATAGCCCAGACACTAATGCTTAGAATGACAGGATTTTGAGGTGACTTGTGATAGGTGTTAGGGGTGGGAAAGTGTGTGCTTGGTGACAGAAGAAGAGCCAGAAACAGTCCTTCTCACGGTGGGACTACAGCAAATATGCTAGAGTTAATCCGCTTGCTTTTATTTTATTTTCTCCTTGCCTGTTTTTAGTGAGGATGAATAATGTCCATGTCTTGTAACACCTCGGTAATAGTTCAGCAGGATTGCCGTGACGTTTCCTGGTTGGACCAGGACTGATTAGCTGCAGATTTCAATGTATGAAACTCAGCTGACAAGTTAGGCTTGCAGTCTGTACTGGTGCACTTTCTGTTGAGGAATGTAAAACAATCATTTCTGTTGCTCTTTGAGGGGGAAACTAGTAAGTTGATGGAAATGGAGAGTTCAAGTGAAATGTATTTATTTCTTGAATTACTCCTTCTGATTTAGTCTTTGCAGATAGCTGCACATGCGTGGACCATACTGAGCTGGGAATGTTGCATTTTGGTTTTAGGCATTTGAACCTCCCATCTTCTTATGCCAAAAATGAACCTTTCCAGGTGATGTAAAATGTAGACTTCTTAACTGATGTGAATGGCAGCCTTCCTGTTTTAAATTCCAAGTTGTAAAAAGAGAGTTGCACTGTCAATCAGCCAGCAAATGGTGCTGCACTGGCCTTTCTAGAAAAACAAACAATGGGTAATAAATGACTTTATGGTAGGATTGAATTTAAAACAAAAAATCCTTATCAGTGCAATATGTTTTCTGGTCCACTAAAACTCTTCTGTTTTAATCTGTTCTAGCTATCTTACATTGCCCATTTTGTTAATTGAAACAAGTCCTTCTAAACATATGTATGCATGTATACATACAAACGTGGATATGTGTATACAAACATATACGTGGAAACATTTTCTGCACTTAGGCAGGGATAGAATTAGACTGAAATGATGCTCTAAATGATACTTTATTTTTTTGAGCAGTGCTATTAATATGTGGCACATTCCCATCCTCCTCTCTATTTCAAATTCTCAGTTTTCATTAAAAAACCTACAGCGAATCTCTTGTTCCTATAGTTATCCAGAAAAAAAACAGAACTTTGATAGTAATCAAGCGTAACCAGTACGCTTGTTGTCACCTTCAAGCAGCCAAACACCATACTGCAAAGGCAGACAAGTCTCAAAGAGATATATTGGCACCGCTTCACTTCGAAAGGTTTCAACAGGGACAGTCTTCAAGGAGATGATAAACGTTAGCAGCAGAACCACTTCTCTGGCTGACCAAAGCATGGAAGGAAAGCGTGGGAGAGCACCATAGTGAAGATCTTCCTTATTTATGGAGTTACTTTTGATTTTGGTGTTGCAAGCAGCAGGAGTCAAAGCAAAATGAAGACAAAATAAACTGCTTAGCAGGTAAAAATAGAGCGCAGGAGTTCTGCTGCATCCCAGGGGCCTTTCAAAGCTAACAGGTACACCGGAATCCCTTAGCTGCATGCAAAATGTACATGGAAGCTCTTGGATCCTACTGGATTATGTTTGTAAAAATACATAAAAATTCCGCTGGGAGTGACATGTCCTAGGAATGTTTCTGAGATTCTCAACACTGGAAAAAAGGTCCTGTTGCTCCCACCTTCCCTTTCCATTCAGTTCCCACTTTTGAGCCACATAAAATGCATGCCACAGTGATCCAGTCCATGGACCAGCTTCCAGAGACGAGTAGCCAATATGCTGCAGGCTGGCTAACAGATCTAAAGGGAATGTATTGTATTAATTTACTCAGACAACATGTTTTCCTACAGTTTTGGACATCTGTAAAGCACATAGTTCCCATACTAGTCAAGTAATCTTAATGCTTATGGAATACCGGCAGTTTGTGTTTTTCACCTGGACATTTCTTTGACTCTTTAATGGCAACATTTGAGTATAATGCTCCTGAGTAGGTTTGCTATGCACCTGTGTTATCCTTTTTCTCCAGCAGAAATTATGCTGGGACACAACTGAGGTTTTGGGTTTGGATTTCTCCTCCACATTCAGCAATCTCATCAGAGCTAAATAAAGAGCCAGGTATCTTCCTGTGCACCTGAATATATCACTTATGTGTGTTCAGGAAATGTGATGCATTCAGGAAACACTGGTCTTACCAGGTGTGAGCAATACAGCTGTGCAAAACAGCATCACGTCAGACCTGTTGCATAAATGCAAACTCTTGATCCACGCCTAAGTGAGAAGTCACATGCATGTCCATAATTTCACATTTCCTATATATTTAGAAACCTTCTGAAGTATCAAGGAGAATATAACAATCCTGCTCCTACACGGATGCTCTGAAAAAGGGGAATCTGTATGCACCAGGCAGTGCAGCAGAGAATGTCACCTTTTAAGAGAGGTTAGGGTGAGAGATAGGGCTCTGCCTCCACATGCAAAGGATATACAGCACAAATCCAATCCTCCTTGATCCACGCCTCAGCCCAGGAGCTGTGGATTATAAACTTTCACCCCATACTGAGCACAATCAGCGTTCAGCTCCCAAGCACAGAACTAGTTTTACGCTAGAGTTTTCAAAGTGCCTGGTTCCAGTGAATAGACACAGTCTTCTCTTTCTTGGCTCCCCACTAAGTAATGCCTGCAGAACATGTCAGACAAATGCTGGAAAGGTCAGGGGGCAATGGCTAACAGGAAAGCTGTTTCACTGGGCTCTATCCATAGGACAGGGTGGATGCATTTCCCAGCGTGTCCCACAGTCCTGGTCTCTCAGTGCACATCTGGTTACATACTCACTGCATGTCAGGGCAAAACATCGGTGAGCAACCTCACTTTCATATAGAGGGAAGCTCAAGCGCAGGGGCAAGGTACATTTCAGTAGGTCTCCTATCCAAGAGTAGGCAACAACCAAGAGCATAGTGTGTGAATTTGCTCCAGAGTCTCGTCGGAGCCATTATATCCCAAATTTTGTTAACATTATATATCCTTTCCATAGGCCAAAGGTCAAAAACATTTCTGTGAAGAAAGAGCTTTCCAAAGGCAGTGTGGAAATGGTGCAGTTCGCAACACGTCACATGTGTGTCAGAGAAAGGAACAGACCATAGGAGATGTGCGTGTGTCCATGTGGCTTGCCCTTCAGACTGCTCTGTTCCACAGGTAGCTGTTGCACTGCAAAGGTTACATCGCAAACTCACAGGACAGCAGAGCTGAACAGAATCGCAGCTGGTGGCTCAACGGCAAAAGCTTTCCACAGCAGTACAGCTATTTTAGAAACGGACGGGGTTTCAGAAGCTTTCAGGAAAAAAGGCATATTTAGATGCTGCCTTACTTAAAATACAGCCTTGCGCATGCTGACGTGAGTAGCAAGTTTGGAAAGTGCCGTCAAGGAGCTTGTGCTATAAATTCAGTTTTAAATTCCTATCAGGTAAAATACAGGCTTAAATCCATCTCCCTGGACTGCACCTGGACTGCTGTGCTATGAGTCATAGTCCATCCTCCTCTATTTCTTTTTGACACCTGGATACCTTGCAGACTGGTGGTTAGACCACTTGGAGGTGGAAAACTGGTTCAAATCCTACCAGGTGGGGTGATGCCTAAACCAGGAAGTTCTGGGCTAACCAGACGCATATGCTCGCAGCAGTGCATGACTCAGTGCAAGAGGATGGCTTTTTTCTAAAGTCCTATGAATGTTGTCTTATATCTTCCTACCTTTTATTGCAGACACCTCCAAATATATACTTTAAATGCATTAAGCATATTAGATTATATATATTAAACATAAACTTGAGAGAGTGGTCAAACACTGGCACTGGAACAGGTTGCTCAGAGAGGCTGTGAAGTGTCCATCCTTGGAGATATTCAAAACCCAACTGGATACAGTCATGGCCAACCTACTCTAGCCGGCCATGCTTCAACAGGGTTGTTGAATAATACAATCTCTAGGTATGTCTTCCAACCACAAGAATTCTGTAATTGCGTTTTAAAAAAAAAAAAGTAAGAAAAAAAAGGGGGAGGGAGGTGGGGAAGAAAGTAGGGGGTTTTTATATCTTCATGTGAGCAAAAAGCCCTAGAGAAAACTAAAATTATTTTGGATCAGATTGATGAAATATATTTATTGTTTTAGCCATGAAACTGAAAATTTAGTTATGGTCTTAATTCCAGTTACTGATCCCTCCTAAATTCTCGCCTTGTTTTCACTCTGTTGAGGTACAACAGCATTGATGGATGTGTGTGGCACCAGTGTGACTGGGATGTGAAATCATGTGCTTTCCCCTCACATGAAGAGGCATTTCAGCAATGATTAATCGTGTATTTTCTCCTTTGGCAGCTATTCACAGAGGTTTTTCATTTGCAAGGCACAATTTCTTTTTCTTTTTATTGTCATCATGGTGAAGTCCCTAATAACTAACATTTACTGAGGGAACTAGGTGCAGATTTGTCTGAGACGTGTAGGAGATGGGCTAGTTTCATGTATTATCAGCTGGCTTCAAGAAATCTCAGAAATAGAGGTCTTCCAACTGAGATTTATTGAAGTTCCTTAAAGTCCGTAATTGTTTTCCCTTGAAGCATTTAATTCAGTAGATCTTTATCAATCTATACCTGTACATACATGAAGATCCATATGCAAGGACACATGTTTACAACAAATTGCTGAGACTCTCCACATCTGAGGTTGTTTCTGCATATTCATTAGTATACCTAAGGGCTGAAATATCTTTTCTGCATGACAGATTTTGCCCTAATACTTTGTGCAGTATATCATTCAAAAAAAGTAACAACTTTTGGACAGATATTTCTGAAACATACTTTCATGGTTCCCTGAAGTGTTCTTGGTGTATTTAATTACAATTTAATTACAGATGCTGTTTTATTTTGGTGAAGCAAATGATAAAATCTCAGATAATCTTTCTGGAGAAGTATCTGTGAGAAGATTGGGAATCCCACAAAGTATTGCCTTTTCTTCTTTCTATTGATCATCACCATGTTTCTTAACACCAGATCCTCCGCATCTTGGAAAAATCCCATTAGCTAAAGTTACTAAATAAGCACTGGGAATAGAGAGCAAGTTGGATGTTGAATACAGGCTCCTATCATTAAAAATACATTCCCATGTAGTATTTATTTAGGATTGTGATTTATTTTTGGCAAAAATCTTTAGAAGAGGCGAATGAAATTTCTTATCCTGATTTGGATACATCAGGCAAATTCACCATTCATTTTCTCTTTTTATTTGATGCACAATCTATTTAAACCTGTTGCAGTGGAACAGTATGTATGTTTCCAAGCATCAAGAAATCCCAGTTGCTCCACTTACTGATTTACAAATTTGCTGCATATATAATCTCTTGCATCAGGTCTTTTCTCTCATAAAAAGAGCTTCATCAACCCAAGGGGAAATTATTGGCCATCAAAATGAATTTGAGTATTTACAATTAATCATATCTTATTTTTCCCAGGGTACCCAGAGCACAGCAAGTTCTGTACCATCATTGCCAATCATTCCTAAAACATGAGATGTCAACCATACATATTTAATTAAACAACAAATTCAGTTAAGCCAATGAAATTACGTTGTTCTTATTGATATTACTTATTCCACTAGTCTGCAGAATGAAAAGTACATATTCCTACTTGGTGTTTCATTGGTGGCAGTGGTAAGAGAAATAATATGTTTCTTCATAGCTTTCCCTCCTCCTGGAGCTCTTTCCAGAGCCCAGTTTGCTCTCTGTCTACCATCTTTCCTGGTATGAACTCCAAAGTTGGGAAACAGGCTGAAGCAAAACCTGGAAAATGAAGTAGTGTTTTAGATGTAACTCAGTGTAGGACTACCTCTGGACAGTACATACTTACTGCTTCTGCATATGTCATGCAGGGGTTAATTGTGAACCATTTGTGCAGGGGAACCAAATGTTTGGTTCAAACAGTTAAACCTAACTGACAATAACTCGTTCCCATCTTTCTCCTAAGCTCTGTTTAATATTCTGAACTTCCAAAAAAAAAATTTCCACGCTCTTAAAAAGATCGTTACTAAGCTTTTACTTTTTTTTTTTTTTAAAGAAATCTTGCGTGTCCCTTGTTCATTAGACATCTGTAACAATGAGTGCACATTCACAGTGGCCACAGCTTAACAAAGCTGATTAAGCAAGTATGTGCTGAACTTTGTCCTGGTGTTCAAATCAGTGCAACGTAAAATGTACCTGATTTAAAATAGTCTGTGAGTTGGGCTTTGCTCCGCTTTTGATACCACAACACAGGTCTAGATACAGCCATAATGTCAATAGTTGATGCTGACCATAGTGAGGACTTTCCTGTGTGAGACTTTTCCAGTGTTCATGTCATATAAAGTGGTGCTAGAGGAATAAGAAGGATGAGGAAAACTTCCCTCCTTTGATTCCTTCTTTCCCTGGAATATCACTTCCAAAAAAGCAACGCTTCAGCATTTTTCAGATCAAAATGCTTTTTGATCTGAAAAAGTAGGATGCAAGATTTGTCATAGTCAAAGGAAAAAAAAATAGTCCTCATAATAAAATTATTTTAAACCCCATGATATATACACTTTCTTTCATTTCAATTCATCCCAATGTGTTTTGCAAATTCAGATAGCCTGACATTTATATTAAACTTAAGAGGTCATTGGATCCAGTTCTGCAGAGCAAGACATCAGAGTCTAGAGTCCCACTGATCATTTCTGTCTCTCAAGAACAGGCTCTGGATGAATTAGCACCACTATTAATCATAATAATACATCTATTTCTTGGTTCTGAGATCCTTGAGATGTTTTCCAGAAACTGCAAACTGGCATGATATTAGCCAAAAAAACATTAAAGCATAGATCTTAACTCTCCAGTGAATCTTTCAGAAACTGACTAGCTCTCACAGCATAATATTTCTGACAGGAAATATACACTTGAGATGTTTTAAGCCTGAAATGTCACATACACAACAGAGCTTAAGCCTGAGAATAGCCTCCCTGTTTCCGAGATCATAACACTAGTATTATAATTAAGAGGATAAAATGCCACTTCCTTGCTTCCCATACCCCTCTCCAAATGAAATGTGAGTCACTTCATGAATTTCATCTATGGCAAAGCCTAATGGAAGAATTTCAGCCCGTCCTGGACAACTCTCCTGCCCAATTCCCTCACACGCACACTCACACCCGTTATTTCTGCTAGCTTGGATTTCATATCCGCCTCTGCCCAATCGCTTGTGGCAGGCTCTAGTGGTAAAGCAAATGCTTTGCTGCTGTTTTTCCCCTTAGAATTACAGATCGCTGAAGAAGTAGCTTAAAACATTTCCACTGGAGAAAAATGTGATGAAATTGTTAAGCGTTCAGCAGCCTTGAAACACTAGTAGGCTATTGGCATGAGGATTATTCCCAGACATGATCTTTCCTTTGGAACCTGCAGTTGAAGTTTGCAATATTTGTTCGCTTCATGCCTCCTCAGCATAGCCTGTCTCTCTGGCTGATTTTCTTCCTTTCTTTATCTGAAGCTGGCATTTTTTCCACTCTCAATAATTAAGCTGTCTCGATGTTAGAGACATGCCTATTTTATCACATGTATGTCTCGTACACAGTTGAAAAAGGAGATCTCCAAGGGAGAAGAAGGCTGGCGTCTCTGCTGTTGAAACGGTTTCAATCTGGCCTGAATACTTTGCCTGCAGTGCTGCAACCCACAAGGGGGTCTTAACCTCTGAAACCTGCTGACTCAAGAGTAATTGGCCAGCATGATGCCACTGTGACCATCAAGTGGAACAAATAAAATTACCCACCATTTCAGTGCTGTGATTGTCCTCTCCCACTGCGTGATTCCATGAATCCCCTGGAGGACTGACCTGCTTATAATAAACAAATTGTTTTCTGGGCTCCTTTTCCATTGCCTGTAGGGGAGTTACAAGAAGACAGAACCAAGCTGTGTTAACTATATTTAGTTGTCTCCTTTTTTTTTCCCTTAAATTGCATCAGATGTTGCAGATGACTAGATACTGTATGATCTTTTAAAATTATATCCTCAAGAAGCAAACAATTAGAGAGAACAGCATCTCTACAAGGAAACTCAAGTTTACACAGCAACAGAAAGTTATAAATTTAAAGAATTCAGGAGGATTACACATATCCAAGTTGGATTACTTAATTCCTTTTCCTGAGCAAGACAGCCTAAAAGCAGGGATTCTCTTACTCTATACACAATTTTGTAATTTGTTTGCATAAAAGCAAGCTGTTTACACTACAGGACATGGCTATATAAAGGTCATTGCCAGAACTTACTATCTCCTGTAACAGTATAAAACCCGAGTATCTCCCATGATAGCAGTGGGTTTATTCAGATACGCATCGACGTAACCAGGAACTAAATCTGGCTTTCCATCCCTGTCTAAAAGAAGCTCACTAAAGATCAAAAGGGGATAGCTAGGGGGAGGGTGGGTAGAGGGGAAGGAGGTAGTTCTTGGTTTTTCTTCTTAATAACCAGACAACAGCACCCCCAGTATCTGAATTCATGCAGAGGAGATAATATGGCCTGGTAAACACATCAGCACGACAAGAAGTGTGAAACTTTATTTTAGTGTTTTCAGTAATTGCCTGAGCTGATAATGGCCCTAATGTGGCCACAATTGACTGCAGAAGTGCAGATTTAGCCCCAGCGCCATAAAGTTTCGTACTAACACTGTGTGAAATTGTGGTGTTTCGAGTCTTCAGCCTTCATTTGAACAAGAGCAAAACTTGGAGGATGAAGATGTATGTGAACTGCTTTTTAGGAAAGCGGGTAGAGGAGTTCAATGACTTTTGCAGAATCAAATAATGATAAAGAATAAATTGACAAGACTGATAAGTATAGTAAGCCACCCTTGCCATGACTAACAACAACCATCTTAAACAACTGTTGATGTATTTCTGAAAACAGTTTGCTGTTTGTTGCCAGCTATTTCATTTAGACCCAATTCACTTAAATCACGTGCTTAAATGTAGGCAGGATATTTAGCACATTGTTAAAACAAGGTCTTGAAAAGTCAAGGAAGACTAATACCTTCTCTTCCCTGCAGTTTTTTCAGTTACTATGTGTGATTACTTTATATCACTTCTAGATGTACTTCACTTAGATTGTTAAGGTATTTTGATGGATATTTTACACACATTTTCAGTCTTCTTTCAGAGTTTTGAAACCAATGCAGTAAGAGCATTTAAAGAAACAGCAAGGGTGCTTATCTGGTTCTTTGCATCCAAAGTAATCGCTCAGCCTGAACAGACCATTTAATCTGGAACAGTTCTTGTAAATTAGAGAGAATCTGACCCCTGTTTCAAATTTAGCATGCATCCTTCTGTTAATTTTATTTCCCAGCAGATAAGGGGTAGGTCAAACCTACAATGCTCCTATCACACACAAGCCTTCTCTTTATCTCCATAGAGCTTCTTTCTCCCTAGCTCCCCTTTCACTGCTGCAAACTTTTGTATGTCAAGCAAGAGACACAATCAGAACAGAGAAACTTGTATTTGGGACCCTAATGCTATCAAGACGGGAAGAACATAACAGTCGTGCTTTTTACCAATCTGCTTCTCTCGTTTATATTTTGTTACATTTACTTCTCCTGGCTGTTCCAGATTCTCCTCTCAAGTAGTTTATAGTCACAGCTATGAAGCACATTTCTCTACATCTAGGCTGTAAGGGAATGACAAGCATTGACTAGTGAGTCTCCTTTTCTTACACGACACATCCTTCTCAGTCAGCCTGTATAACAGATAAATAAATCATGAGATACAAGAATTCCTTTTTATAAATAAACCCACAGAAAGCTAGCCTTCAACATTGTGAGGCACTTGATTCACAGTGAAGGGCTTTTGGGGATTTGAGGGATACATTGCTTCGTGGAAAGGACTTGAGACCTCAGGGCTAGTATCCACCTGAGTATCACAACCAAAATTGTTCAATGCCCAGGTACCTGTAACTTAGCATATTATGGTGCAATCTATCAGCCTAAGACCTGATATGTGAAAAAAATTCCAAATATTTTCATAGCCAGTGGGCAGATCATGCATTTGCCATAACATGCACCCAATATGTAGATCTTCCTGGAAGTATTCAAGGCCGGGCTGGACAGGGCTTTGAGCAACCTGGTCTAGAGGAAGGTGTCCCTGCCCATGGCAAGGGGGTTGGAACTAGAGGGTCTTTAACGTCTCTTCGAACCCAAACCATTTTATGCTTCTGTCATTCTATGATCATATGCTATGCACACAGGTCTTCTGTAATTCACAGAGCTTCTTTAGCTCTCTGCTCCAGAGGGTTTGAAGGGCTGTCAGCTATCACAGAAGGCACACATCCTTCTAACAGCATAGCATGTAAAAATATAATGCATGCAAATGCATTAATACCTCCTCTCCACTCAGCCCTGCGTGAAACCGGAAGCTGATCATGAAATCAGAGCAGAGAAGATCCTTTTCACTTGCTCAGAGGCCTTTGTTTGTGATGGTGTTTGGAGACTAGTTAAGTATCCTTGAACAGGAGACAATTTTTCTTTTTTCCCATCATTTTCTCTTTAAGTTGGTTGTATTAGTTCAGTCTTGCAATGAGCTTTGGTGATCCAAAGACCATTTGGCCAGTGGTAAGCAAGCTGCCCAGCAAAGAGATGTTCGAGCAGCAACAGCAGAAGGATGCTGGCTCCTACCACACTGAGCTCCCTGAGCCCTCAGTCAGCTTGGACAGAGACAGGTTTGTTGGAATCTGGAAGAGAAGACATTTGCACAGTTGCTTTTAATGCCTTAGGAACTATGGAAGGCTATAGGCTTTACTAGGAAGAGAGAGAAAACAGATCACAAACATGAAGAATAATCTCTGGCAGATAACTCTACTCTGCAAAACATAATCGCCAAATACTCTGGCAAGAAGACAGATCATTATACCATAATGACAAGCGTTAGTCGCAGGTCTCGGTTTTTCAAAGAAACTAAGTTTAAAAATAGACTTCCTAAACCTTAAGGCCTGGAAACTTGTGCAGACATTAAGATTTGTCTGCAGCTCCTCACTTTACTCCTACATTTTCCCATCTGCAAACAACTGCTGCAAATGACTGCGTAAGACAGACCTGGACTTTATAGTTCTCAGTGAAGCAATATGTCACCTCTATTTATACTACTGTGATCTTATTAAAGAAGGAAATCCTGTCAGTAGTAATCTCAAATTCCTTCAGTTATCATAAAATAAAACTCCCCACTTCTCTCTTCCAACAGGATTTTTTGTTTTACTTTAATGTGCATACATGTGCCTATTTGTACATGTTTTTTAAAGCCTTTGTTGTGTTTTTCAGTGAAATCCTAATGGTAACGGACCACAGAAATTCTCTAAATGTTAGTTAGTAGCTACAAAGACATAAACTCACAAAAGCTTTGACTGACTCCTGCTGATAAACATATTCTTGATGTAATTATTGGCTTAAGTCATAGGAAGAGTAGTTTTTTGTCCGTAGCAGTCAAATGGCATCTGGAAGCTCTGAAGATCTTTTCGCGGCCTTGCGAGAGGGTTTTTTGTGAATTTGGCAAAAATAAAAGTAGACTTTCTGGGTCTATGTATCCCTTTCTGTGAGACAATGACAGTATTTATACTCCCCTCACCTTTTCTAACGAGGAATTTGAAGCCTCCAGTCAAGAAGACAGGCAGAGTTTATTACAGTTCCAGACAGGACATAAGCAGACCACAATCAATATCATCGGCAGGGACAAGCTTCTAATGATATTCTACATTGCAAAATGTAACAAAACATTTTCCATTTTTCATCATGTTCTCTATCTCATACTGAACTCCTGTTGGCTTTGTTAAGGTCAGCGGTGTTTGTTATACTTTTGTAAGACAGTCAAAGCACTAGCAATAACAAATACATTAATTCTGCCTTATTTGACTTGTCCTGATTCTTAGAGAACATTTTTTTCAAACACTGTTAAGTCTCCTTTGTTAAAAATGGAAGAGGTTTATACTTTCATTGGGGATACCCTGACGCAGATTTAAGAGAGTGAAGTTGTCAAATGATAGGGATTGCTTGTACAGATTTCATGGTCATAAATCATAAAGGGGTTTCAGAAACTGCAGCCAAACAAAAGGCCTTTCTATATTTTGATCCACTCCGAATAGTTCTTATAATTCTATAGCAAACTTGAGACCAACAGAAAGGGACTAAAAGTTATGATGATTAATGGGACAAGAGAATGGGAAGTCAACTACAATCACTGCCATTGTCCGTAGTCCTTGTCACAGCAGGTCATTTGTGGGGTTACATCCACTACAGAGGAAAACAAAATATAAACATTGAAAATACCCTGCCAGTGTATTCTGGGGGAAGAGGGCGACAGGTTTTGATGCCAGATCAGCACGTGGGTTTGATACCATGTGGGGACCACAAGCCATGCAAGCACCCAGAAGCTGCACACCCGTTCACCTGTCTCTAGCTCTGGCCAGTCTCTAAATGCTTCAAAGGAATGCAAACAAATAAACAACCTAGAGGCCAAGTTATACATCAAGGAAGAAAAGGAAGTGGGAATTCCTTCCTGGCCAGTATAAATATGGTATAAAATAAATCATCAACAAACAGAAATCACACATCCCCTTGGGAATATCAATAAATCATCTACCTCCAAGCTTTCACTTCTAAATCTTGAATTGTCTTTTCTATAAACAGGAAAAACTCTTCTCTTAGCAATGTTGTAGTCTTTTCTATTCATCACCAGTTTGGAAGGTCATTCCAGGATACTGCCCCAAAAACACTTAGAAACCTCTGAAATCCAGTCTCCAGGCTATGGCTGTGGCATTGGGCAGCAATGCAGCTTATGGCTAGAGTAAAGCCTGTAGATAATTCATACCATTTGTCCAGCATGTTGAAACTAGAAGATGTAGGTATGTTAAGAGCTCATAGTCCTCCCCTTGGCCTTTGGCTCCTTTGCACCATTCATCCCCAGAGCCTCTCTGAGTGCATGGGAGAAGTGCTACCAGGGGAACGCAAAAACCTTGACTGAAGTGGTTACAGCCTTTTGGACCTGGATGAATTTCAACTCCTATCTTGGGTAGGTTCAGAAAATAGTCCAGACATTACTCAGTTCAGCTTCAGTGCACTCTCGGGAGATATGTGAGATTGCTTTACGTCTTCCACTCTGGGCAGTTGTGAAGCCACACAAAGTGATACGCACAAGTGTTATGTCATTGTTATAACAGTCAGTGTTATGTCCACCTCGCATCTATGCAATTTTTCTCACAGGACCGTCATTCCTCATGTATTTGTATTCAGGTTTGCTTTTTGGGGGGCAGAGACGGGGTTTGGGGTTTTTTTTTCCCCACCCAGTTGTTTATCTTTGAGTTGTAAATGCTTTAATGTGGAACTAGTGATACTGTAGCAGAGTCTCTGTTATCACCGGGTTTTAGTGATAGCAGCAATTTTTGACTAATAACACTTAAGTGAAACACTGATGTACAGCTGCTGTGATTGCAAACCTGGGATAATAGAAGTGCCATCATACTAAAAATTACCATTGCAGAAATAATGGTAGAATAGAGAGGCTGTTAAAGGGACAGTCTCATCACACTTTAATCACATGGAGAGTCTTGGAGTTTGTCTGAATGACTAAAGAACCATAAAATATTTAACAAAAATAATTATATTGCATAGACTTTGCAAAATATGAAACAGAAAACAAATATTCTGTCTCTATACGCAGGATGAAATAAAGTATTTCCTTCCCCGTGCAATTTTTTCACAAGACCAGGACAAAACACATTTTGACTGGAGGCTGAATTTTGGGTTGTTGGGGACTCCAGGTCTAGAAGATGCAACACGGTATCTCAGAAAACATCCTGTAGATACCATAAACAAATATTAAATATGAATTAAACACACTTCTGGTCCACCAATGAGTGGCAGTGCTTTTCCTTAAGACTACTGAGGAACTGGGAGCTACTACTTAATAGTCTCCAGTAATGGGGTACAAATCTTGCTGGGCATAATTAAGAACTTGAAACACAATTTTAGACATAAAATAAAGAGATATTATGAGAAAGGAGAGAGGGAGGTAGTAAGAAGTCTGACCGGTTACTCATCTGTAACATCTGCACATCTTGCTAATTCAGCTACGGTGGTTTGCATGTTTATGATTGTTCAGAATGGTTAATTCTTTGGTATGAAGAGAAGTCCCGTATTTTCAGTCAGCTGTACTAGGCGCCTCTCAAAATGCAAACCCACTGATGGCCTTTTACCTAAAGTACGAGGCCAAACAAACATCAAGATTTTAAAGGCTCACTCTGCTTATTTTAACTGCTATAAAACATGCTTTACAGAACACAAATGTGGCTTCAGTAACTGAAATGAAAGGCTCCTCTAGATTTTGATCCATTTGTTCTGTGCACTTGTTTCAACAGATACATCATTTCCTCTATGAGAAATACAGCCTGATCTCTTTCACATTCTCCTCCAGACAATAAAGTAATAAACCAAAATAAAGCCTGATACTGCAATGTGATGAGAGCCTTCTGGGAGTGGAAGTGGCCTCCACCTCCTTTGTCTTACAGGGCTGGATAGTTCATGTAACAGCAAGACGGATGGAGACAATGTCACTGGAGGCAATTAACACCTTTTGTCAGAGAATGAGAGAAGAGGCCATTTACGTTATTTTCACAAGGATGATTTGGAAAATGCTTTCCCATAGTTGGAAGGACCTTCAAAGTCTTACTTTCAAACATTGGTATTCCTTACTGTGAAGGATATCTTGCAATTCACTAATACCAATATCCTTAGTTGGTCATTTCCAGATGAAATTTTCAGTGTAGTTGCTCGACTGTGGTGGAAATCTCAGGGCAGACTGTGGTGGAAATCTCAGGGCAGATGTGCATTTGAGATTAATTTATTCTGTTTTGTTGCCTTAGAGGACACAGTGGTAGCATATTACCTTGCTACAATAAAAAACATAGATATGGGAAAGTCATCTAGTCCCTCTGGCTAACAGTGCAGACTTGCCCTCTGCAGCATGCTCCCTAGTGCTTTGTCCAGTCTATTTTTAAATTGCCTAAGTGATGAGAATTTCTGCAGAGGAGAGTTCACAGGCAAGCCTCTTTCCTCTAACAAAGCTTTGGATAGATAAAGAATAATAATAGTAATTTTATTTATTAAGCTTTCTCTTTCACCCACCAAAGTCCTTAGGGTGTTAAGCAGACATTCTAAAACAATTTCTTGTCCCAACCAAGCCCAGCAATGTTTCAAAGAGATAAGTAAACAAAAAACAACACTAAAAAAAAAAGACAGGAGGACAAGGGCCCTAGCAGATGTGTAGCTCAGGAAAAAAGCGGTCTTACAGTAAAGATTGTTGCAGCAAACCCTCTCAGTAGAACCCGTAACTGTTCAAGCTCTAGGGCCAAATTCATCGAGGTTTAATTGTTGGTGCTTAGCAGGAGATTCAAGGCTTTTCAAATATTCTTAGAATCTCACAAACCCAGACCTACACTGAAGGAAATTAAAACAGACTATATTTCTGAGCAAGGCTATTGAAGTAACAAAAAAAAAAATAGAGAGATGTTGTTTTCCTTTGCTGATTTGCATTAAGCCCATAAAGCTAGTGCTACAATTTTCACTATATTGAAAATCTTCTGTCTGTATCTGCTAAATCCTGACTTACCAGTAGCTGCATTCATTTACCCAGTGATATTAAATGTGAGGAATGGAACCAAAAGCTTCACTATCATCAAACTCAAACAAATGTCTTGAAGAAAAAGCATTAACCAAAAGCAAAGTCAAGTGCCTGTCTTTTCCATCCATGTTTATCAATGCTAAAACCCTACTGGTTGCTACTTGCACCAAAAGACTATTGCAACTTCTGTAGGGGGAAAAAAGTGTAATATTTCTTTTTGACAGAACCATTAAGGAACTCTGTAATGTTTCAATCTGTGGTCAGTGCTCTGTTTTGCTTGGCTCGCTAAACCCTCAGCCTCAGCTGGCATTTCCTAAATTAACAGCACATTCACTCCCCACATTAAGACAGTCAGACAAATGGTGCAGCCTAAACTAAGCAGTTTGACACTCATGTGCTTCAGCAAAGCTGAACAGCATCTCATGACGCTTACATGATTGGATGATATCATAATCATATGATAAAAAGCCATTAGGCCAGGACCAAAATCTAAAACATAGGTCATTATGTTAGATGTAAAAAAGTGTACCCATTTAACAGAAAAAAAAAGAAACAAAAAGGAGTTCTGACACCAGGGAACATCTGGCTAATATTTACATCTCCTGTTTAATTTGGATGCTTCAGTTTAGTTTTCAAGATGGCAGTGTATAGAAACAAATTAAGCCAATCACTCTATCCGCAGTTTAGAAAACCAAGATTTGTTTATAGTTTCTCATATTAATACCTCATCCACTTGGCCAAAATGCCTCGTGAAAAATATACCTCAAACACAGAATTCCGCTTTAGTAACAAAGCCGTAATTCAGCATAATTCTTTGTTGATGGGATGAAAAAGGGAGTCATGTAAACTTGAAGTATTGAGATGAAGAGATAAGGTTGGCCATAGGAAACGAAACAGTCTTCAGTGCTGCAGGGTTAAACTGAAGCCCATTAAGAAAGACAACAGAATTAGCATTTTGGGCCCCATCCTATTTTCCTTTAAATCAATGGGATTTTGTCATTGACACCAGCCAGAGCACAATCACAGACATGTTCAGTGTTAAAATAGCATGAGCTGGATGCAAACTTGCTGGATGAGTCCTGTGCCTGGGAATATGCAAGTTTAATTATGTGACGAGTTTGATACAATGCTTTTCCAAGTACACTGAAAAACAAGAAGTAATTCAGCAACGCATATGTAGAACTTCATAAAATATTATCTCTAAGAAGAAAACTGGCCAANGCAAACTTGCTGGATGAGCCCTGTGCCTGGGAATATGCAAGTTTAATTATGTGACGAGTTTGATACAATGCTTTTCCAAGTACACTGAAAAACAAGAAGTAATTCAGCAACGCATATGTAGAACTTCATAAAATATTATCTCTAAGAAGAAAACTGGCCAAGTGATAATATTCTTATGTCATAGGTAATTAGGGAAGCTCCAGAACATTCAGGTTAATAAGAGATAATGATTTCAAAATACTAGAGAGAATGTAAAGCCCGAAATTAAAACTTTCAGTTACAAACCCAGAGGGACGGGCAGGGAAATGACAGGCTTCCCTATTTTTTGAATATACAGTGGATGTACGGCACCAAAACCTTTTCAATATTACTGAGTATCATTGGTGGATATAAATAACAATATCAGCATGAGTGAATTACAGTATCCAAACCCCAGATCTAGCTAAACAGTCGCAGTGGTTTAGGCTGTTTCTAGAGGCAGAAGAAAAGCCCAGATAAGCTTGCTGAATGTTTCTCATGTCTGTTTAGACTGCCATGACAAAAAAACAATGTAGACACTCCAAAATTAGTACTGTATTAGCCAGGTTTATCCTAGCAAGCAATTCACCCACGGCTGCAAGGAGCTTAAGGCTGGAAGCAAACCCAGCTGTTATTCAAAGTGCCAGCAACATAAACCTGATGTCAGGTTTGTGTTGCCCAGCAAGCCCAGCTCATGGGCCGAGCTCGCACAACCGCATGGAAAACTGAAGGGAGCCCTGTGTGTCTGTGGCGTGTCTGCGGCTGCCTGGCTCGCTGGAGGCTGCAGCAGAGTCAGGGCAGCAGTGGCAGAGGCAACATCAGGAAACGCAATGGGAACAGCAAGCTGGTGCAGCAAAGGCAGCAGCAGATAATAATGCATGTGTTGGAGGAAGTAAGGGGATAGTTACTCCCAGGGACCACTTCCAAAGGGCAGTGTGGCTAAGATGGCACCACATTTGTTGCCCTCCACCTTCTCCACGCCTCCAACGCTATCTCAGCAGACACTGAACTTTGAAGTGCTCCCCATGACCTCCTGGCACACCTCCGGGTACGCTGCACATACATTCAATTTGTGCTGTAAAAACATTGCTTTTTGCTTGCGACATAGCCCTCAACTATTTCAGATACTTTGAACTGAATAACCAAGAGTGACATGATAATTATGTCTTTGGGACACACCAGGGCCCAGAGGAAACCCAAGGTTGCTCTCTGAGTTGCAGAGGTGCAAACTCCAGCTACGAATACTGGTAATTAAGTGTGCCTGGGACTGGTCTCTGGCTTTGAGGCCAACTGGCAAGGAAGAGCAGCCCCACTCTCACCAGAAGAAGCAGGCTGCACCCAGCTAGCCTACTGGGAATGGTCTTGGGGCCATGATGACCTTTGGACCATCTCTGGCAATTGTCTGACAGTGCTGGAGAGCACTGCTCAGAGCCAAGGACCAGCCTCACAATGCAGCGGTGCAGTCAATCCACTCCTCTTTAATCCAACCATCTTATTTTCTAGTAGAGCTATAGCCCACCAGAGCCTTCTGCTCTGAGGACAGCTGAGCCTGAGCAGGCTTGGGGCCAGAGGGTGGTCCAGACCCTCTTTTTTTAGAGGGATAAATACAGCCACAAGGGTTGTATGTTGTGGTGGATATGAGCACGTGCTGTCCTCAGCCCTGTTCTTCCAGGGAGGCAGAAGAAGGAGAGCCATATGCCTCCTGGCAGCACTGGCAAGGGAATTGTTTCTTCATTTATAAAAAAATGACAGTTCTTCAGATTTATTTAACAAGAGGGTCACCTGTGGGCCACCCTCAGTCGCTTTGGTGAGCATTCATCACATTTCCACCCCTCTGAAGGTGATGGGATTACACATCGAAGCGCATCAGGCAATGCGTGTAGGAGGCAGTGGGAAGGGCAGGCTGTTGCACCTCGTGAGCACCAGCCCAACATGATGGTGACTCTCTGCACCTCTGCGGAAAAATCTAATTTTCTCAGGTAGCAGTGACTGTGGGCACTAGAGATATTTCTTCTTCAGTGAGCCATGAGAGAGAGGTACAAGAGCAGGTAAACACGCTTCCTTACAGTCAGACCAGTCATTTCTTACACATTGATTTATACTTCCTCCAGCGACAGTGCAGGAGAGTAACAGATGAAAATGGTGTGCCAGCTTATACTTGTGAGGAACACTTCCTCTTAATCCAACCATCAAAAGCAAACCTTTTATGAGGGAAAACCAAATTATCTGTTTCCTAGAGCAGCTGTTTTAGTAATTTCTTACTGATTTTCTGTTTAAAATCCTCTGGGCTTCAACGTGCTTTTGCAAATTTGACTGGCCAAAAGTGCACTCTTCTGTATAAAAATCCCAGCTTTGTTCTTTTTCTTTTTTTTTTCCCCTCTATCTTAGTGCATGACAGAAATGGAAAGGCAGAAATGGGAAGTTCAGGCCTATCCTTCCAAATTGCTCAATCTATGCTTCCAAAAATGCTCAGGGAAAAATGGATGGGAACTTGCAGACAGGGTACAAAGTGCTCATAGTGTTGCAGAAGTGATGCAGTCATTTAAAAGGCCAACTTAGAAAACAGTATGTTTCTTCCTTTGACATCCTTCCAATAATGTCTGCATCAGCCAGCTTGCTTAAAGTGACAAAAGTCATTACAGATAAACATAGTGGATTGTTTATTTTGGAAATGGACTGGGGCATAACTCCTCGGAGGTAAAGCACAGGGTGGTTCTTTCTTTACCTGCTGCTGCATCCAGCAGAGAGGCAAGGTGCTGCATGCTTTGTGTTCAAATGACTAACAAGACCTTTGCCTAGGCTTGAACTCTCATACCTGTTTTCAGTTCCTGACATACCTCGGATCCCCCCACCGCCTGCCGAGCCCGCACTGGAGCACTTGGATGGTGAGCCTCTGGAAACAGGATGCCACTGGGATCCGTGGGGAAAACAAAGCCCCTCAGAAAGGCGAGCAGCCTCCGGCCACTCTAATTACAAGTCCCTGCACTGCTTGAAGGTACTCAGCTGACATGCCTGAACTGTGCAAAGACCTTCAAGTGAACTATTATACAAAGCTCAATGTATCACATGGTTCCGAAGCAGCTGCTAAGTCTCACTGTAAATGAGGCACAGAGATGATAAGTCACATACTCTCATATACAATGTGTTTAAGGAAACCCCCACCCTATGGATTTTACTGCCTTGGGCTAGGATGAAACTTGGGAGGTGAAGGAGAGGGAGGGGGATGTGGGAAAGAGTTTTATGTGAAGATGTTCTAGTCTACATTAAGGATATGTTTACTCCTAGTAGCTTTGGCAAGTTAATCATAACATGCATTTAAGTTCTTTCAATAACATCCCCCAAAGTGGATTTTTTTTAAATGTCACTTCCCTGTTTAAACCAGCACAAAACCGTATATCAAGATAAATCTTCTGTACAAGACACAGAAACCAGTAGTTACTAACATTTGGGTTCTCCTTTGCTCACTTTGCTTGGGTACATACAAGCCTGAAATGTATGCTCTCAATTCAGACAGGAGGAGTGTAAATGACGTGCATTTGACTGCATGGGTATGACACACAGAAAGACCGACATGATTAAGAACAAAAATCTGGCAAAAGAGAAGACAACAGATGATATAACTCGCAGTACTAAATATGCTGCTTGTGATCATTTTAAAAACTATTGAATATTGTGACTAAGGCTAAATGGCTGCAGAGTAGTGCGTTTAACACATTCAAGGAGGGAGTTCCTATAACCCAGAGACATATTGTGATTGTAGCCATTTCTGAAATCCCAGATCCGTAGAAACACAGGGTTAGGAGGCACCTGAAGAAACTGTCCAGCGTGTGCTGAGATGGGTGCCGCAGCAGGAATCAGTGTGATGTTGAAATGGGAACTCAAATCCTTGAGAGCTATTATTTCAGGCTCTCTGCACTGTCAGTAGGTGGCTCATCTTTTCAAGATTTCCCACCCATGGTACAACAAAAAGTAAATATATGCCTGCCAAAGTAAAAAAAAAGTTCTGTATATCATGAAAATATTGCAAACCAATAATGTAAAAGCAAATTTAGTTCTCTTTCAAAAAGGTCTGGGAAAAAATCGTGGAACTTATTTAACTGGCACGTTTATGTTTTTGGACAAGCATCCATAAACATAGACCAGCCTTCCCACACCTTCTTCAATTAATTTCCAAGTCACAGTTTTGAAACAAAATTGCCGTGTGTGAAAAATGTGCATACAAAAGGCATTTAACAATTGGTAAGTGATAGCACATTACATGACAAACATATATGACTCCTTAGGATTTGAAGCAAGGCATAGAAACTCATAAGGAGACAACAGTATGAAAGCGTAGCAAGGAGCAGGTGACCAGAAGTGACTAGGAGCAGACTGTGAGAAATAGACAGCCCTAACCGGGCTTGCAAATCTCACTTTTCTCTATGGATTTGTTAGAGAAGAAAGAGCCATAAGACTAAGAGTAAATTGGAGGGGGTGAGAATGATGGCAGGAGATTCACACTCTAGCTGTTATGAAGGGAAAATACTTCGTCATTAAAACTGAAGCCAGAGCTTTGCCTCCTTTACAGAAGGTCTCAAACCGTACTCAGCTTCCTTGGGACTATCTGAAAAGCCAACAATTTGCTTAGATGATTCGATCCTGCTGTCATTCAAGGCAGATGCATCTCCCTTCAACTTCAAAGAGAGCATGATGATACCTTTGCGAATTATGTTTCGATCTGGCTAACAGAGGGTTGTACTTAAAACGTTTTCTAATAGAGATACTACAGAAAGCAGAAGTAGGTCCAAACTATGTTAAAAATTCACTTTTAAAAAAAGAGATGTTATAACGTCCCAAAGTAATGTTGGACAAACAGGTTTAAAACTAGCACAGATGGGCCAATGTGCCTTTACCCCTTATCATTGACATTTATATTATATGTCAAAATAGTGAAGAATGCAGCGATAGTCAATGTTAGAACGCTCTGTCTGGGTCATGCAGATTCATCATCAGCTGAAACAAAGTGTATTTTCTCCTGGAGTGGGTCACTGTTCTCCTCAATCATCTCACGCTTTTGTTGTGTTTATTTTCAGCACACAGTTTAATCTTAAAGATGCCATTTAACAAAGAATTTGTCCTGATAGTAGCAACATATGGAAGCAGCTGTTTGCGGTTCTTGCTCATAAAATGAGTTACATCTTCCTTTAAACAAGACAGCTTTTTATTTTGCTGCTAAACCTGCAGCTGAATCAGTACAAACTGATAATAAACATGCCTAGAGAGGTCACCAGCTCAAAGTAAGAGTTACTGTCCATGAACTCTGCCATCCTTTGGTTCTTATTTCATAGCATAGGACATTTGCCTGATCTGGAGACTAGCTAGAACATGCAAAACATGAACTGCATTTTGGAACTCATTTCTTAATTATTGTTATTATTGTCATTAAAAAAAAAGTCTGGTGGCTGAAAATATCTTAAAAAATGTTAGTGTCTGATATGTTACACATTGCCTTAGTACATTACAGCAAAAATAAAACAGATAATGCTTTGTACAGCATGTCCAAAACATAGACTACATCCATTCCACTAAATAAACCAGGGCCAGGGATTGAACTTGAGTACCGGACTATGACCATTCATTTTGCTTATTTATTAGTACCTCTTCTGGGACATTTTTGACCTGTGCCAACTACCAGTTTTCATTAACAATGCTCAGGCATGACTGATGGGAGAGCACATGCAGCAGGGAGCACTCCCAGTAGGTAATGTGGGCGAGACTACGACATATTAGAGTCTGTACAGTCTTCTAATCCTACCTGCACAGGCTTTGTGCATTCAAAAATCTCTAGACATCTTTACACCTAGAGACACAACACAAGCCCACAATTTCCACACTAAGAAAGCCTAATTCTGATGGGCAGAAACACAGCCCTCACCTTACTGAACATACTGGAAAAGAACACACTTAAAGCAATAGTTGTATCTTAGATCCACTGGGAAACCATATGCTCAGCGGACATGTAGCACCATGTGTTGTGTGGCAGGGACAAGAGAATGGTCCCTGTCTATGACGTATTTATCAGTGTACACATAGTTATAATGTCTTGGATACCTTCCAGGGATGACTTCTTGGAGAGAAGGAGATTATGCCAAAGAGCATGCAAAAGGAAAATGTTGTGAATAGCACTGATGCCTATACCTTTACCACGTCATTTGATGAGGTCTAGCAGATCTGGGGATATCTATGGGATATGGTACTGTCTCTTTACAGGGGAGAGATGTTTTGCAGTCTGTATGGAGGGAAGGAAAAGCCAGCTAAACTTGAAGGGAGAATAAAGTACACTCTGGGAAGGCCATCAAGGGAAAATATGGATAAAGAAAGATGTAGAGAAAGGTGGCCATAAGATAGTGATCAAGGAACAGACAATGACAGGAGTTGAAATATGTGAGTCTGAGAGGGGTTTCAAGCAGTGTCAGAAAGGTGAGAGCTGAAGGTCCCCCAGGACACCTACTCCAATGCGTTATCTGAGGGATGCTTTCAGGATCTTAGAGAGTAAGCAAGTCCAATGATTTACACATCACTGAAAAGTCAGCTCCTCCAGCAATGTCATGTCTAGCAGTTTTGTAATGCTCTGTAATACACTAGGTAAAAGAAGACAGTTTCTGTGGAGTTTGCAGGTTAAAACAGGCAAAGTTTAAGGCTGTGGTTCTGAACTGAGGAACCAATATTATTGTGCTCTATTTCTATCGATAAATTGTAACTCTGCCCAGCTAGCCATTTGTAAATGGCTGATTTCTCGTAGGTAATCTCAAGTAGACCTTTAGGATGGCATTGAAAGGTGAGAGGCCTATACTAGCTCAATCTTGGAGACCGCTTTTCATTACTGACTCTTTTGTCAGTGATACCCTATCTTGATGCTATAGCTACTGAGGATTTCATAATCCTCAAAGGGAGAGAAAGTGGTGATACACCATTTTAAGCAGGTTAAATACAAGAGAAGGTAAGTAATAGAGAACTATACCCAGATCAGATTGGAGGCTTATGCAAATGTATGTGAAAAATGTGAAAACAATTTTTAACCAAAATTGTACCCACTCTAATTGTAATTTCATGTACACAGGTGGAATCACAAATATAAATGGATTGCTGATACAAAATGATGTCAGCCACATCTTAGCTATAACCAGAACTTTCCTTCTCATGCCCCTTATTTGTTGTTTATTGAGATGCTTTCCTAATCCCTTTAACTTGGTTCCCTCCAATAGTTTCGTCAGTTAAATGCAACAACTTAGAAATGAGAAACATTCATTCAAGTGTCTATCACTTCCTTCCCCGCTTTTGACCAGCAGTCCCAGTTGGGAAATACTAGACATGGACTTGCCTCAGCTTCTTACTGCTGTTCATGGTGAGTTTTAAGACAGCTCGTATTAAATAGATGGACTATAAGACCAGATAATTTGCAGTAATGGGAGGCTGGAGTCTGTGACCCAGGAGGTCCCTTTCAGTCCCATCTCTTTTCCCTAAGTTAACCTGAGCTGAAATTAAGCCCATTATTATAAATCACAAATAACCGTACTGAACGGAATAAAACTAGCGATAGAAGAGAATTAGACACACTGTTTTTACACTGCCTGAACCTATGGCAAGAACTCAACCATAAGCTTTCAGCAGCTTAGTCCTGGCAGATCTTCCTGTGGTGGTTTCAGATGCTATCTTTCCTCATCTGTACTGCCATCTCTTTGCTGGAACTTAGCACTCCCAAAGCAGACTCAACAGAAGGCAATATCTGCCTATCGGTCTCTGCAATACATAGTCCAGGTTTAGCTCACTTTCACTGGTATCATCTTCCTTGCTAAGGTGCTGCGAAGATCAGATGATGATAATTGTTAGGGAGTGTTTTGATTGTCTAGACCTTAATGATGGTGACGACAGGGTTAAGTGTTCATGGGTAAGAATCAGAGGGAAGGCCAACAAGGATGAAAAGTCACATGAAATATTCTATAAACAGCTGGGAGAAGTCTCACAATTGCTAGCCCTTGTTCTCATTGGGGTATTCAACTCACCAGATGTTTGCTGGAAATAAAATGTAGCAGAGAGGAAAGAGTTTAGGATGTTCCTGAAGTGTGTGGAAGATGATAACTTCCTGACACAGTTGGTGGGTGAGCCAACAAGGGAAGGTGCCCCACTGGACCTGTTTTTTTGTGAACAGAGAAGGACTGGTGGGTGATGTGATGGTTGGAGGTCATCTTGGGCATAGCAATAATGAAATGATAGGCTTTTCCATTGTCGGAGAAGTAAGGAGAAGGGTCAGCAGAACTGTCACCTTGGACTTCCAGAGGGCAGGCTTTTGCCTGTTTAGGAGCCTGGCTGACAGAGTCTCTTGGGAGGTAGTCCTGAAGGGCAAAGGAGTCCAGGAAGGCTAGACCCTCTTCAAGAAGGAAACCTTAAAGGTGCAAGAGTAGTCTGTCCCCATGTGCTGAAAGACGAGTTGGCGGTGAAGAAGACAGGCCTGACTGAACAAGAGAGCTTTGGCTGGAACTCAGGAAAAAAAAGGAGAATTTATGACCTTTGGAACAAGGGCTAGGATGCTCAGGGAGACTACAAAGATGTCATTAGGCTATGGAAGGAGAAAATTAGAAGGGCCAAAGCCCAACTAGAACTTAATCTGGCTACTGCCGTAAAAGACAACAAAAATTGTTTCTGTAAACACATTAGCAATAAAAAGAAGACTAAGGAGAATCTTTATCCTTTATTGGATGAAGAGGGAAACATAGTGACAAAGGATGAGGAAAAGGCCGAAGTACTTACTGTCTTCTTTGCCTCAGTCTTTAGCAGTGAGACCAGTTGTTCTCTGGGTACCCAGCCCCCTGAGCTGGAAGACAGCGACGGGGAGCAGAATGAAGACCCCATAATACAAGGGGAAATGGTTAGTGACCTGCTACACCACTTAGACCCATGCAAGTCTATGGGGCCAGATGGGATCCACTCAAGTGTACTGAGGGAGCTGGTGGAAGTGTTCACCAAGGCACTTTCCGTCATTTATCAGCAGTCCTCACTAACCGGGGGAGGTCCCAGTTGACTGAAGGTTAGCAAACATGACTCCCATTTACAAGAAGGGCCAGAAAGAGGATCCGGGGAACTACACGCCTGTCAGTCTGACCTCGGTGGTGGGGAAGGTTATGAACCAGATCATCTTGAGTGCCTGTCCTGGTTTGGGCCAGGACAGAACTAATTTTCTTTCAGTAACTTTGCTTTTTAGTTAAGTCTCTTCTTAGAAGTTGCATTCTCTGAAATTAACTGCATGTTTTCCCAGACAGTAGCTGCTTCTAGCAGTGATAAGGCTCAGTGTTTATAGTTAGTGCTGGAACATCAGTAGGAATGGTATGCAGAAAAGCTCTTGCTTATAGTTATCCCTATGGAGACCAAGGTTGATGATTGCTGCTGCTGACCTTCTTGTGTGCCAGAACTGAAAGAGCAGAGAAGTGGTCACACCTGCGACCCTGCGGTGGGGAGGAGCNTGTGGCGAATTAAGTCAAATCCAGTTGGCAGCCAGTCACAAGTGGTGTTCCCCAGGGCTCAGTACTGGGGACAGTTCTCTGTCTTCATCAATGATCTAGATGAGGGGATTGAGTGCACCCTCAGTAAGTTTGCAGATGACACCAAGTTGGGTGGGAGTGTTGATCTACTTGAGGGTAGGAAGGCTCTACAGTGGGATCTGGACAGGCTGGATCAATGGGCCGAGGCCAATTGTATGAGGTTCAACAAGGATGAGTGCCAGGTCCTGCACTTGGGTCACAACAACCCCATGCAATGCTGCAGGCTTGGGGAAGAATAGCTAGACAGCTGCCCGAAGGAAAAGGACCGGGGGATATTGGTCTATAGCCAGCTGAATATGAGCTAGCAGTGTGCCCAGGTAGTCAAGAAGACCAACAGCATCCTGGCTTGTATCAGAAATAGTGTGGCCAGCAGGACTAGGCAAGTGATGGTCCCCCTGTACTCAGCACTGATGAGGCCACACCTTGAATACTGTGTTCAGTTTTGAGCGCCTCACTACAGGAAAGGCACTGAGGTGCTGGAGGGTGTCCAGAGAAGGGCAACAAAGCTGGTGAAGGGTCTAGAGCACAAGTCTTATGAGGATTGGCTGAGGGAACTGAGGTTGTTTAGCCTGGAGAAGAGGAGGCCCAGGGGAGCCCTTATGGCTCTCTAGAGCTACCTGAAAAGAGGTTGTAGCGAGGTGGGTGTTGGTCTCTTTTCCCAAGTAACAAGTGATAGAGCAAGAGCAAATGGCCTCAAGTTGTGCCGATGGAGGCTTAGATTGGATATTTGGAAAAATTTCTTCACCGAAATGTTTGTCAAGCATCGGAACAGGCTGCCCATGGAAGTCATCATCCCTGGAGGTATTTAAAAGACGTGTAGATATGGTGCTTAGCATCATGGTTTAGTGGTGGACTTGGCAGTTCTAGGTTAATGGTTGGTCTTGATCATATTAAAGGTATTTTCCAACCAAAATGATTTTATGATTCTATATAATTCTGTGATTGTTTTTCATATTTGCTATTTTATAGGGACAATTCCATAGTTACAACAATATCAAAACCAGAAAAATAAGTTAATTCTCTCTGAGAAATAAATACACCCACTAGGTCACTGATGCCCTTTGTTCTTTGAGAGATAAACTTAAGACTTTAAATATCTAATTGATTTAACTTTATAAAAACTTTTGTTAACAGTGGTAGTAATATTTTACTACACATACAGTTGTTTTTTGCAATTCTTTTAAACTACTGTACCCCCTTTTTTGGAAACAAAATCNTCACTGATGCCCTTTGTTCTTTAAGAGATAAACTTAAGACTTTAAATATCTAATTGATTTAACTTTATAAAAACTTTTGTTAACAGTGGTAGTAATATTTTACTACACATACAGTTGTTTTTTGCAATTCTTTTAAACTACTGTACCCCCTTTTTTGGAAACAAAATCAGAAGTAAATTCAGACATGCAAATAAAGTAAATTACTCTAGCATAAATTAGGAAACTCATTAATTCTGACATTGCTGAAGCTCAGGGTCAGATAACTCTTTTGCAGAGCAGATTATTTCATATTTCATTGAAATCAGAGAGTATAGGACACAAAAGGAGCACAAATACTTTACATAGTGCATCCCTGTGCTTTGTAACTACCTGCATTTTCTCTGGGTCGTATTTCTTTTATTCATCAATTCTTTAAAAACTCTTGAAACTTCCTAGGTACCTTGTACAAGTGTTTAGTTATCCTCAGAGTGGTAAAAAGAGCTTGATTTTTGTGGGGGTTTTTTCAATATTTAACCTAAACCTTCTTTATTTCAGATTAAAGCAATAATTTTTTCTGTCGTTCATCAGTGGACTTGGAGTATAATTGATCACTGTCTTCTTTATAACGACCTTCTACATACTTAAAGGCTGTTATCATGTCCCTCTCAGGCTCTTCGCTTGTAGACTAAACAAACCCAATTCCTTCAATCTTTCCTCATAGGTCATGTTTTCTAAACCGCTTATCATTCCTGTTGCTCTCTTCTGGACACTTGCCAATTTGTCTACATCTCTCTGGAAAAGTGGTGCCCAAAGTTGAGCCGAGTTCCCCAGCTGACAGCTCAAAGTACCAAGTAGGATGGAATTCCTACCTCTGCCTGACACTCAGCATATCTTTTAATTCACCACAGAATAATGTTGCTCTTCCAAAAAAGACATTATGTTCTTGAGTCATACTTGGTCTGTACTCCACCAACACCCCCGACTCCTTCTCTGCAGCACTGCTGTCTGGCCGGCTACTCGCTGCTCTGTATCTGTACGTGTGATTGTGCTTCCCTGGAAACAGCGCTTCACACTAACCTTTGTTGAATCTCATTGCATTGGTTTCAGATCATTCTTCCAAATTTTCACAATAATATTTAAATCCTGTTATGCCTTAGAGAGCACTTAAAATCTCCCTGACTCTCAGAACATACAAAATTTTGTAATGACAGTCTATGCAGTCATCCAGAACACTGACCAGAATCGATTTACCAACTGCCCATTTTAATAGTGAAATGCTCACACCTGTTCCCAAACACTGACTTTCAGCCACTTTGTAGTACTTTCATTTAGGTCAATTTTCTTTAATTTGCTTGTGAGAAAGTTTTATGAGGATGGGTCAAAACGCAAGATTAATATATCATATGTACTGCATCTTTTTATTCACAAGGACAGTTACCTTGTCAAAGAAAGTAATTAGAATGACTTGACATTCTTTTTGATGATAAATCCATGTTGGCTTTTTCTTATCGTCCCTAAGTACTTATAAATTGACTGCTTAGTAAATTGTTTCAGTATCTTCCCCAGTATTGATATGAGGCCAGCTGGACTTAATTTTTAAGTCTTTTTTTCTCTCTCTGCTTAAAGACAGTCACTATATTCCATTCTTCTCTGCTCCTCCAGGGCATCACTTATCTCTCAGTATCCCCAAAAGATAGTCAGCAATATTACAGTGCTGCTCTGCTTGTTCAATTACCTGTTCTTTATTGGTGAGGAAAAAAGGAACGGAGATATTACATGAAGGTGTTTCAAATTCTGCTTTCAACAAATAAGATGTAGATATACCAATTTTAATCCTTTTATGAATAATAATAGCAAAGTCCTGTTGAGATGAGAAAACACCGATCTTTTCTCAGGACTGTGAGTAACAGTCTCTATAGACAACAATTTTTATAAGAAAACTGTGATTTAGTGATCTACATCACTCCTATATTTTTGTTATCGCTTTCTTCTCACTAACAGCTGGACTATGAGATCTAAACTTCCAGTCTCCCAGTTTCCAAAAAGATGCCCTAATTAGTGGACTATACTTCTTGACTAGATTCATATTCTAGTTACTGAAATAATACAGCTGTTTAAGTTGCCACAATTAAAGTTTGTAAAAGGGAGCAGTGGAAAGTTTCTGAACACTTTGGAGTGTCCAATAGCAAAATCTGGTCCGATTTAATTAATCACATTTATTAATCTTTACTGTTTACACTCTGTCAGTGCCAGAAGCCTTTACTAGGGACCTCAGGCTTATTGTTTTACGTACTTCAAGTTCCTGTTGAATAACTTTTTTCTTTGCCCTCGAGTATCAGTGTAGCCTCTGAGTGAACTTACTCTTGTTTTAATTTTGCCATTTTCTCCCTCAGCGGCATTGGTAAAATGTCAAATTCTGTTTTTTTCTGGCAAATGCAAACCCTCTGAAAAGGAGGGGAAGAGGAATGTTTCTGCCAGCCTCTTAAAATCTGAAAGAAGATAATTGGAAGGTGAATGAGACAATAAAAACTATTGCTTCTTGTACCCTTTTATTATCCACATGCGAAACTTTAAATTCAAAGAAGCAGAGGCACCTTAGCCCTGAGAACTCTCCCCATGCTCTGCGATCATGGAAAACTCCGGTCCATGCATTCAGTTGGGCAGAGACATATGAGACCTGAGGACTACCAGTCTTTATCAGTGATCCTACATATTGCCTTTCAAACAGTGTGGTCAATTTGTTACCAATGGCATCATAGAGAGAGAGAGATCCCTTGCAGAATGCTTTAAAGAAAAAAAGTTAACACAAAGAAATGTGGACAAAATCTTATCAGCATGATCAGCTAGAGGACAAGGATCTTTTCAGTCAAAAATGACATTTTTACATAACCCCTCCCTAAGAACCATGCTTTCAAAGGAAGCTCTTCTTTAACATACTTACAAAATGCTGTCCACAATGGAAAGGCTGCAGTTAAAGACCAGCTCAGTTACAGAGAATCAAAATGCTAAGACAGAGTTTTATGTTGGTACTGGTTCAGCACTTCTTAGCACGTAGATGACCCACACCATAAGCCCTAAATTGCCAGTGTCTAATTTTATGAGAAATTAGGTACCTGTGAAGAAATTAGGCTCATAAACACCTTTAAGGTTCTAGGGTTTTATATGCAAACACAGATAAAATATGCAGTCTAAACAGACTTAATGTGTAATGAGTGGAGGCTATGTCTAAGTGGGACATTGTTACCAACTTTCTTCCAGTTGGAAGCATGCAGAACAATAGTCTGAATTTGTTTCATCAGAGTAAAAAGAAGATGTGACTGCAGTCGTAGGTTTGGTACCACTTCCTTATGTTTCTCGGGCATCAAGAAGGTTTCAAAACTTTTGAGCCTAAGACCAAAAGGATCCTTTTAAGATAGGCCGGATACCATTGCATTTGACTAAATTATAAAGCTTCTGAGACAGCTGTCCACTGTCAAAGTTTTTTGTTTGCATATAAGACTGAAAGCTTATAGGATTTGTATGTTAACAACATCAAATTACTGAATTTAGATTCAACTTTCTAAGTTCCTGTCCTCCAGCAATGAGGATTTCACCTAAACCCATCTCCAGTTAAACCATGCAAGTCCAGACACAAAAGGATCACGCTATACTATTGGTAAAGCTAATTTGTCCTCTATATTTGCTATAAATTTAAAGGGAGGAGGGAGCCCAATCTAGCATACTACATTATCAACCTAGCATTTGATTTAGCAATATTTAAAAACTCATTTGCCTAATGATCTTACAAGTTCTGCATTGTATACCAGAGCATGAATTATGGTGCAATAATTCACACTCTGAAAACCCACTCTTCCTTGGTCTTTGGCAAGGTGCCTCACAGCTTACTACCTTTGAAATAATGAATATTAATTTGCTTGCTGTTTTGTCTTGCTATTTATTGTCAGTATTCTCTACTACAATTGGAATGGTAAGTGTTCCAAGCTGATGAATTTCAATAAGCCAAATTGGCATATTTACTGTAAAGCCTCAGTCACTCTGGAAACTCCTAATTTGTACTTAATAGCTCCCTTCTATGCACACTACAGGATGTAGATTCAGGCTAGAATTTGAAAGTAACAAATTGTGCATCAGTTGTTATGAGTAAGGACATCATAATCCAGCCCTTCACATAGGCTTTAAAAGATCTGTTGGGACTTCTGAGGGAAAGAAATTGAAGGGTGAATTTTAGGAGACTGTGCTGGGACAAAAATCTAGGTAAAATTTTACCATTATCCAGAAAAAAAGATTAAACTCTTAGTTCACCTTGGCAAAGGTAGCATTTTTCAACACATAGGATTAATAATTTCAAATTAACTGTATCAAATCCTTTTATGGTTTCTTTAGATCAGTCCTGTCAAAATAATAATATATATAGTATGGTTTATTTATTATCATTTTAAATTCCTCTAGGCTTTTTAAATTATATCTTGTAAGATCCCAAAACTTTTCTCCTTATGCAGACATGTATAAAGGACCTATATTAAGCAATCAACTTTAGTTAGCCTTGAGCGTAACACTGAAGTGTACACAAAACTAACATTCTGATGTCAAGTACTTAAATTCAGTACCTCAGCACAAATTGGGCTGAGACTGTGCCCATTATAGGCTCTGCAACAGTCAGGAACTCCGCAAAAGTAGTCATCCTGCTCCAACATTCAGTCCGTAGGCATCAGATTATTAAGTAGTAATCTATGCAACCTACAATGAGACATTTCAGCAATATCTAGAGTGGATGAGTTTGAACTCAGATATCATTACAAAAAAGAACACTTTAATCCTATTTAATATTTGTAATATTTACCTAGGTNCTGCTCCAACATTCAGTCCGTAGACATCAGATTATTAAGTAGTAATCTATGCAACCTACAATGAGACATTTCAGCAATATCTAGAGTGGATGAGTTTGAACTCAGATATCATTACAAAAAAGAACACTTTAATCCTATTTAATATTTGTAATATTTACCTAGGTGTATCAGACTGCAATGCACTCAATTTAATTGAAGTTTGTCATCAGTGAAATGCTCATGATTACTGGCACTAATTAGATAAGCTCTCAGAAACAAAATATCAAAAAGCATGAGGTACTCAGGGGCAATAGATCTCTATGGTTGTACAAATGATGGTCAGCTATAAGTACCAGGTATCTGCTGAGTCTCACGCTATCCAGTGAGGCTCAAAGAATCCAGGAGAGTGCTCTTGTTAGCAGCCTTTTGGGACAAGTAAGAGATGTAGGTAAGAGCTGACAGCATCTTCTCTCAAGTTAGTGATTTCTTGGTGCCATATGTCAGGGACAAAATGTAGATCCAGATGAGAATTTCTCCTCTCCAGCTCCCAAGGCTGCAACCGAGCCGGGTGGTGAGCAGCTGGTGCCCACACATTCTTTCTGCCGACTCCCTGCCTCCTCCTTCCCCATTCTACCCTGCAACATCAGAGGTAGCCTGTGGCATGTTTCTGTTCTAGGGCTGTAGTAACACAGACTTGGTCCTGGAGTTTTCTGAGTTCTCTCAGATCTGCAAAAAGACACATCATGTCTGCCTGCCACTCATGCATCATTCTCCATAAGACTCAATTAGAACAAAAGTCTATTATTTCATTTTGAAACTTGTGTCTTAGATCATCAGGAGATTGTGACATGCTTCAAAGTTTGACAAAAAATAGAATCAATTTGTTAGATTAAGTGATGCTGGAAAGGTTCCCCTCAGTAAAGGAGTCTCACTTTCATTTTAACCCAGTGCAAATAGAGCTTCTTACTGATAACCTTTGGGTTGGCAACAGGAATGCAAGACTCGTGAGGGTCACAAGGGGCACCGAATTCTGCCCACCTGTCCCAGGTGTTTCATTTAGGAAAGTCCACAGGGCGCTGATGCTATATCCCATTCCCCTTACTCTACAGGCCATAAAATAACTTCATTGCCTTCTAACAAACTTAAAACCAATTATAAAGATGAAAAACAATTTCTAGAATGTTTCCTGCTGTCCAGGGCCCCTGCAAGAGCAGTAACTTTAGGGTAGAAAGCTCTTATGAGCAGACATACCACACTCACCATCCAGAGGAAAGAAAAAACAAAAAGAAGCTTAGCCCCACAGATTTCCCTTAATCTGACCCATAACAATAATTAAAAGAAAAAAAACCTTCCTGACTTCGTTTTATCAATCAGTTTAAATAGCCCATTAATCAATTCTCTTTCAAGGGAGGTTTTTAATATTGCTTGTTTATATGTTTTTTCTATCTCTGTCCTTGACAGCATTCACACAGTTGTCTCTAATGCATTCATTTTCATAAATTTCTTTCTAGCCTCTCTACTGATCCATTAATAAAGCTGATAATGAAAACCAGACTTCAAATTGTTCTGCACCAGAATTAGAAACTTTTCCACATTTTGGTTTCCACTAGATTTTATCCACGTGATAGTTTTTTTATACAAGCTAATATGAATTAGTCTTTACAGAAAAGGCTCATGACCTAGTGTATCAAATGCTTTACCAAAAGTCCACTTACAACGCCTATGGTCTTTTCATTTACTTACAGACAAATCAGTTCTCTCTTGTGAGAACTCAGAAGAAAGGGCCAGGCAATTGGTTTCTGCCGCAAACTTCCCTTCAGTGGAAAGCATTCATTTGGTGGCCATGGTCAAGTTGAAGGTTACAGAGACCTGACCGCAGAGATTTCTTGAGATCCAAGACAGAAAAAAAAAGAAAAAAATCTCTCTCGTATTGCATAGCATCTGGAACAGGCAGTACAAAGTGCTGAGGAGATACTGCCTTCTCTGCATACTGGCTTTCTCTACAGTTGCATGTATGTCTGAAGACTAACTCTGCCCTTCAAATCAGCCACTTAAACACAGTCTTTCTCTCTCCCACAGTCCTGCTACTGACAGCCAGTGGTCTGGGAAACAGCAAAAGGGCTTACTACATTCACTTTTGCCAAGTACTCTTTCTTCTGCTCTTTTTCAACTACACAAAGTGTTCGGGTCTTCCCAATTGCTCATCTAAAGCCATTTTCTAACAAGCAATTTGGGAGTGCATGCTATTTCGTGTTTCTACTGCTCCAGCAGCAACAGCAATATATATACACACACACACACACATATGCATATGTATACGATTGTTTGTGTGTATGTATACATATGCACATATATCTATGTAGACTTCAACACTAGGATATCCTATTCGATAAACAAAAGGNCATCCAAAGCCATTTTCTAACAAGCAATTTGGGAGTGCATGCTATTTCGTGTTTCTACTGCTCCAGCAGCAACAGCAATATATATACACACACACACACACATATGCATATGTATACGATTGTTTGTGTGTATGTATACATATGCACATATATCTATGTAGACTTCAACACTAGGATATCCTATTCGATAAACAAAAGGACACCACAGAGTTTTGCCTATGGTAATAGGAATGAGACTGATAGCTCCTCAGGATAGGCCAGAAATAAAGTCTCTGACTGGGGCAGTTGGCAGCCCCTTGACACACCCATGTTATTATCATCATGTACTTGAACTTTGACAAAAGAATAAAAATATTTGTAGCTGAGTCTGGCACTGAAGATCCTATGAGAAACTGCAGTGCTGCATTCATGTTCTTTTTCTTTGTAAATATAATGTCTAAAATCAATAAATCAATTAATTCATGGCTTGGGGGAAAATCATAGCAGCAGCCAAAGATCTATTTTAATTATATAACAATATCACTGTTTAGAGGTAATCCTAGGAACAGTTCCATCTTTCAAGAAAAAATATCTCTGGAAACAAATTATTAGGGCTTTTGGGTTATTTTATATGTGGTCATGTAAAGCAGTTCTAATACTAAGAAAAAATGGCTTTGATGGGTGGACTGTTAGATGGATGAGGAATTGGTTGAACAGTCATATCCAGATGGTAGTGGTCAGCAGCTCAATGTCCAGATGGAGATCGGTGACAAGTGGGGTCCCCCAGGGATCTGTGTTGGGACCAGTACTGTTTAATATCTTCATCAATGACACAGATAGTGGACTGAGTGCACCCTCAGCAAGTTTGAAGAAAACACCAAGCTGTGAGGTGCTGCCAACGCTCTGGAGGGAAGGGATGCCATCCAGAGGGACCTGGACAAGCTTGAGAAGTGGGCTCATGTGAACCTCACATGGTTCAACAAGGCCAAGTGCAAGGTCCTGCACATGGGTCAAGGCAACCCCTGGTATCAATACAGGCTGGGGGATGAAAAGATTGAGAGCAGCCCTGTGGAGAAGGACCTGGGGGTACCAGTGGATGAAAAGCTGGACGTGTGCCGGCAAGATGAGCTCGCAGCCCAGAACACCAACCATATCCTGGGCTGCATCAAAAGAAGGATGGCCAACAAGTCAAGGGAGACGATTCTGCCCTTCTACTCCACTCTGGTCACACCTCACCTGGAGTATTGCATTCAGCTCTGGGGTCTTCAGGACCAGACAGACATGGACCTGTTGGAGCAGATGCCAAGGAGAGGCACAAAAACGATCAGAAGGATGGAACACCTCTTCTGCGAAGACAGATTAAGAGAGTTGGGGTTGTTAAGCCTGGAGAAGAGAAGGCTCTGGGGACACCTTATAGCATCCTTCCAGTATCGGAAGCGGACCTACAAGAGAGCTGGAGAGGCACTTTTTACAAGGGTATGGAGTGATAGGATGAGGGGTAATGGTTTTAAACTGAAAGAGGGTAGTTTCAGATTAGATATTAGGAAGAAATTCTTCACCATGAGGTTGCCCAGGCAGGTGGTAGATGCCCCACCCCTGGAAACACTCAAAGTCGGGCTGGACGGGGCTCTGAGCAACCTGATTTAGTTGAAGATGTTCCTGCTCCACTGCAGTGGGGGTGGACTAGATGACCACTAAAAGTCACATCCAACCCAAACTATTCTACGATTCTATGAAAAACAGATTCTGAATTGTGCATGGTTTTGTACTCCACTAATAATGTTCCCTAAACTGGCAAAGCTGTTATGATCCAGAAACTGAACTCATGAATTATATAAGTCATTGGTTTAGACTCCTCCTGCACAGGAACTCACGCTTCATGCTAGGATACCTGTAGAAAATCAATTTTATGTTTAGAAAACAGAGTATTCAGAAGATCATGTGGTCACAAGTAATTAAAGAGGTAAAAATGCTAGATGTTTCTGTAGGAAAAGAAAAAAATTAGCAATTTCTGCAGGCTTCAGAGCAAAAAAAATCACAGCAGAGTCAAACCTTTCTGAGAAATCCAGACATTCATATTTTCAGTGATTAATTCCATTTTCTAAGCTGTAATTAGCATATATTTTCTAACTAACTGGTTTTAAAACAGGATATACACTGCTACCAGTGAGATCTGCAATGTAATGATCAATAATAGTGCAACAAGAACTATATCCTAATATGTTTGGATATGCATGTTTGCAGCTCTGTAGAGCTGATCCTGTGCCCAAATGGGATATTTTTCCTCCTCTAAAGTATCAGGTTCAGTGCACACATTTCAGGCAACACATGCAAACACTTTCAGGAGACAATCAAGGGTTTGTGTTCTTTACTGGACCTATTAATAGCATTTCAGGTAAAAAGTTCATACTTTACAGTGCCTGAGTGTGGTGTACAAGGAGTTTCAGCGAGGAGCTTTCTATGGGATTTCAGTTTTTCCTGTTTCTTGTTGCCGTTCCCAGCAGTGAGCTCAGCAGGAAAGGAACTACACATTGGGAGCCTGGGTGGGTCGCATGTTTCTGAGAGAAGGGTGGAGAGGTGCTTGGTACATAAAACCAGGAGGATTTTCCCGAACGTGTAATTGTGATCACATCACTTAAACCCTTGGAAATAAGAAGACCCATTCGCCCAGGCTCCGCATGAGCACGGATGACGTACAGAGCAGTATGAAAGTAAGGAGTGAGGACTGATTCAAACTGAGGAAGGGGCACAAACATTAGTAAAACAGCATAAGCATTAGTGAAAAAGACTGAAGGATTCCAAAAGCTACGAGAATCTCTGAAGGTATGACAGGAAAGATTCAAGAAGTGTAGCATTGTAAGAGAGGAGAGTGACATTGTCAGCAAAAACTTGCTCAGACTGACAGTGAGAATCCAGAAAATTCAGGAAATCCCTGGATTCACAAAGGGGCAAATTTTAATCTCATAATGATGAGGAAATGGAATATTTTTACACATCTACACAGGAAGAAATCTTAATATTTGCAAAGAAGCTGTAAGTGTATATGAAGGAGGCAGGAGAGTAGACAGAAAAGGTAAATATTTAAATACTCCACGTACCATTAGGAGTAACTAGAAGTTTTGCTAGAAGTGGTGGTGAGAGAAAAGATGTAAGTAATAAGATTGGTTTCAGACATACTCAGCCGTACCAAAGTAAATATAGAGAAAAATCAAGAAACGAAGCAAGATTATATCGGACTCTGCCCCTCTCCCAACCTCAGATGGAGACAAAAGTGCAACATTAGTAACACAAGAAGAGAACTCTCCCTGTGCCTAGATGCCCGCTCTTCAGCAGCAATAACATGGTATTAAACTAAACTACAAGACTCTTGTGCCTTGGCACATGGGTAAAACACAGGCTTCTATCTGTATGTAGTCAATGAGCTAAGAGACAGAAAACATGCATTTCTACAGACATGCAGCCTCACTGTCCTGAGAGGCGTCTAGCCTGGACTATAGCTGGAGGGAGGGAGGATAATACACTTCAGCTTGTTTACCGGGCTACTCCGGGATAGCAATGCCGGCAATGCAATTCCAGATAAGGTGGAAAAAAATAAACCAAATATAAAAGAATTTCTTTTTTCTTGGAAAAAAAGCATGATGAAACACAGATCTTTTCTTACACTGGAGCTGAGTATAAGTTTATGCTATATTAGAGCAATAATAGTGATGTGCTGTGCATAATAGTAATAACTGATTTTCCTTGGTAAGTCTTAAGATAATTTTGTTATCTCTGAAAGGCAAGTGTTGTTGCATCAGGTTGCAATGCAGACGAGCAAAGACAGAAAGAGTTAATTGGGAAGCACCTCCTGTGCCCATAGGTACTGTCTGCTCTGATGGCAAAGCCTTTGCTCTGAGAGAAGCCAGAGTAACCTACTGGAGCAGGAAGAGGCTGGTGGCAATTAACGGGGAAGTTTGTTTCTGCTCTGCAGAAAGGCAATTGTCTAGTTAATCCCTTTCCTGCGGGGACTAACAATGACCTGCGCCCAGCAACACTAGGCTGTTGTGTGACACTTTGCCTTCTGCGGGTTGAGAGCCAGCCAAATACCTCGTACAGCTCAGCTCACAACCATACTATTTTAAGACTTCCTCCTCCATGGAATTCCTTTGGTCCTGTTCATTAGATGCCCACTTAAAATATATTTAGGGCAAGGGCACTTCCATGTTTGCTACTACGTACTGGTTTTTTTGTTCTGCTGTTAGAGAAAATGCAGTGTTACCACTGCCCTGGATCAGGGCAAAGGCTTAAATTCTACCTGTATTAAATAAGCAGCAGGTACTAGCAATGCTATGTTTTGTTACACGATAATGAACACTAACTACAAACTACAGTGGAAACTGAAAAGTCACATTTGATTTTGCAGTTCAGCAAGTATTTGGACTTCTTTCGACAGTTTTCTGCATTTCGCAGTTAGTCATTCATGCCACCAAGTTTAAATTATATGAATTAAAAACTGTTTGGCAATCTTCCATTTTGTGGAACTCTGTGGCAGGGCGTCATTTAAGAAGCTTACGGTCGGACCAGTGCCATGATACGCAGACATGCCTGACAGCTGAATTCAGGCTTTTTCATGTTGTGGCTTATATTTTAATTACTTTGAAGAGTACTGTACTAAAAAGGAAATGCCAGATAGACTGTATCATGGAAGCCAGGGGAATATTGCAAATCATCAGAACTTTCTGAGGTGAAACAACAATTAATGAGGGGAATGTTGGGTGGAGGAAAGATTCAGGGATTATAACAAATTCGGTAATAAAAAAAAGTGTAAACAGCCCTTACTGCATGATTGTTGCCTTAGACAATATTGTTTTACCAGAAACCCAAAGGCAAATCTTCTATCTTAATTTCCCTAATATAGATGGTAGTCAAATTACTAGGAATTCCTTCAAAGATCAAAACTTAAAAATTCACCATATAGAAAGATACAAAACTTTATGACTGTCCTTTCTTAAATGGTAACATGTCAGGAATACAATGCAACCCGTCTATCTGGTTAAATATTGATACTTTTTTCACTTACCAAAACACTAATCTGGTATTTTTATTTCAAAAAATCAATGAGGAAAAACTTAATCAGTTCTGTGTAGAGAAAAACCTCAAGGAAGAAGGAAGCACTGACTGAAAACGTTGCACAGAGAAGACAGATGATACACACAGGAAGCCACTTGTGTTTAGAAAGCTGAATGAACAGAAAAATAATTGTGATATCCTTTCCTTTCTGCTCGGCTAATACCTGCACAAATGAACGATGCCTAGTCCTCTAGCAGATGCTTTGCTCCAAGCTGTATGAGAAGAATACTCTATTATTTCCACCACTTATATAAGCCAACATTGTACAAAATACAATTCAGTATGAGTTTCACAGGTTGTGAGCCATTCATTGCCCTTGATCTGGGTGAGGAACTCCCATTGATCTTAGGGAGAAACGTGAGTACTAGAAAGCCCTCAAAAATAAACTGCAGACCAATCCTGCAGCGGCAGGAAATGGACTAGATGAATGAATATGCCTGTTCCATCTCTAATTTCTACGATTAAAGTATGTGATCAAAGGCAACACAAGACTCTTAAGTATTACCACATTCAAAGAAGGAACCACGTCCAAGGACTAACACATTTCAGTAAGTGAGAGGCAAATGCCTTAGAAATTCCTCCAGTCAGTGGCTGCATTTCCCTTGAATTTTGCCAGGTTATTCCTCTATGTAGAGGAAATCAAAGCTTGTTGTATAGACCTTATAATAATAGACAGAGACTGTATCAGGTCTCCCCCAACCAACGCTATTTTTAGAAAAGGGGAATGTAATTTGTAGCTCTCTGAAAATAATTCTGCTAAAGTTAAATCCAGACACAGGTACTTACTGTTTTAATTATCACTTGAAAAAGATCTGATATAATGAAAGTTCAAAGTAAACTAAAAGGACTTATGGGGCAGAAGAAGATATATTATTGACATAAGAAACACATATGATTAGATCCCAGTCCTTCAGTGAGAACTGTGTGAATAAATGAGCTATGTGGGCATGACTGTCTACCTGCAGCTTCTCCACTGATTTTTCAACAGCCCAAAGGATCAAGGCCTGGCTTGACTTCTGAGGCAACACCATGACATAGTGGCCCCTTTGGTAGACTCATGTGCCTGGATTTCAGAAAGCAAAGAGTGATTCAGGCCACCTACTAGAGCTTCCAGATCTTTGATCCCTGTGAAATGCCTGAAAGGTAAGTTGTATTCAGGCTACATTGCAGAGGAATATGATTTTGTCGGTGCACCCACCTATTCCACTTTTGGACAGGGAGTTACGTGTTTTCTGCAAGACTGATCATGGTCTTGAAAACTGATGCCAGAATGGGCATTTAAGTCCATTTATGCAAGTTAGTAGGTCTAAATACATCTTTGAAGTCTGCAGTTTTGACTCTCTGTGGAATTTGCACGTAGTTTGTGTTCCTGGTAGTTCCTCATACTGCTACAGACTGTCACTTGGAGTGTTCAAAGAAAGGGAAAGGATCAGCGAAAAGAAGGGTTGGTGGTGTTTGGATGTTTTTCTTCTCCTTTCAGGTGTCACCGTGAAGTTTGTCTCCCTAGAAGCCCACCAAATATTTGGTCTTTCTTGTCTCAAGATTCTAGAGGCCTATTTAAATCCACAGATTTCTCTCAGTGCACGCAGCAATATAGAATTACTGACATGAAAATCCCACTCATGCTGAAATGAGAATAAATTCCTGCAAGGATGTACATTTTTTCCATGCCTAGAATTTTTGTCTATGTTTCCAAGAGTGCATGATCCTTTTAACTTCCTAACTCCCTTACACTTCGTAGCTTACTAACACATGGCACAGTCTATCCTTTTGCAAGGAAGAGGGAAACAATATTGTATGCAGTACTGCTATTAACAAAAAATTAATGTCTGCTAATGATGAAAAAATGCTAGTAATTGTTGAACCGTGATCCAGAAGTAGCATATGGGGATGAAATTTCTGCTTTTAGACTCATTCTACCNGTTACACTTCATAGCTTACTAACACATGGCACAGTCTATCCTTTTGCAAGGAAGAGGGAAACAATATTGTATGCAATTAACATTGTATTATTGTATGCAAATTAATAATTGTATCCTGCTATTAACAAAAAATTAATGTCTGCTAATGATGAAAAAATGCTAGTAATTGTTGAACCGTGATCCAGAAGTAGCATATGGGGATGAAATTTCTGCTTTTAGACTCATTCTACCGTGACTAGTCTATTAAGACGTATAAATGATGGTTTTGATAAAAATTGGTGGAAGAAGAAATGTCTTCACTCTACCAACCATTTACAAGAGGTCAGGTCTTTGTTGGGCTGTTGTTTCAGGGTCCTGTCTGTTTGCTATCAATACAGTGTCTGTGTTACAGTTCATGTAAATTTTGTACAAAAATCCTGCCTCCTTGTAAAGATTTTTGTGTGATCACACAACTAACATAAATTATGCAAAAGCCACACTGAAACCGAATGAATAGCAGGATAACCCTCCTATTCCCATTTTTTCTCTACTCCTCCTTCTCCCTCCCTCTCCTCCCTGCTTCCAATCCCCACACACTTTTCAGCAAATCACTGAATTGTCTCCACTGTCTTTCCTACTGCCACGGTTTTATTATGCTTACAACCATTTTATGTTCTAGTGCTTGATTAGACACAGAGGCTCAGATGAAGTACATTGATAACCATCATCCTTGAAGGTATAACTAGGCACAAAGCAAATTGTTTTTTCATACATATTTTAATAGCTGCTTCATTTTACATGGTACATTCTTGGCTCCTGAAAGCTATCAGAAAAGCGCTCTTATACTGAGGAGGGAGAACATACTGTAGCATTATGCATCACACTTCAGCGAGTGAACAAGTTCTAACAATAGCACTGCAGAGCAAGAGCTGTTAAAAATGGCTTCTAATTTTACTCAACTGGAACAATACCGTTCAGGTCTTTATTTTTATCCTTCTTTACTCTGGGGACAAGGTGTTAACTCATTCGAAGGGTATGGCCCTTCAAGTCTGCACCACAAAACAACCACAAGACAATTGCTCTTTGTGTTTGCCTCTTTTTGCCATGAGTTATTCAAAACTTCAATTAAATAAACAGAGAGGTGGCAATCGTCACTGTAAGACATTGGAGACTCACAGTCAATAATACCCAGGAAGCAGCCAGGCAACTTTGGACAACTAAATCCTAGCACAAGATTGCATTAATTTTCCAAACAGATATTTCAGATTCTTCAGGATGCTGTTTCTGGAGGTATTTTGGCTTTATCTTCACTCATTTTTACAACCTTTATAGTTTCTTTTCCTCAGATAAAAATGCCATGTTCATTAGACATCTTTTCCTTTTAGGAGTTTTAATACAATTTCACTTCCGTTTATTCTAACAGATATTGACTGGCCTTTTTGAAATGTATGGTGAAGACTTGGCATAAGCATTTTGATCTATTTATAGAACAGAAAGTAATCAGAAATTCTAGAAATGTAGGAATAGACTTTGTATGCGATATGACAGCTTACAAAACCAAGAATTATCCTGCAAGAGAAGAAAATTTCACTAACCTCTACTGTCAGTTCTGGGGGAGACTTGTGATAGAAAAGCATTGATGATACAGAAAGACATGAAGGTAAACAATAAAGAACTACTGCAGTTCAACTATGGAAAGAATTGTGACAATGAAGATAACTTTGACAGTGCAACTGTTTTCAGAAAAAGGAAATTTAGAGTGGTTTTTTAATTATTTTTCAACTAAAACTTTAGTTGGAAAATTTTTAAATTAAGATTATTGTTTAAAAAGATTTAAAATACTACAATTAAGTACTTCTTTGAGGCAAAATTTTTTCTGATTGTCAGCTCTGACACTTCTAAGATTTCAATTTTTTGGCCTTAGGTCACCTGGGAAGTAATCCCTTTTTCCTGATGAATTTTAGTAGCTGAATAACCTTCAGAAAATAAATATTACAAAACCAACTCATGTGAATTTAAAAAATCTAATTTTATTCTGTTTCCAGCCATTTCCACATGAGTACCGTGATCTCAATTTAGTGCTTTTAACTTTACGAATATCTACCAGCATAAGAGAGCATTGGGAACAAAGTTCAATTTCAAGAATAATTAAAAAGTGCCAGCTTTGGTCTCATGTGAAATATCTTCAAACTCAGGCTGAAGACCCAGTTCAGGTGATGTCCCATTCATGAAACAAATTAACTTGTGTTTTAACTGCCATCTCCTTGAGTGTCCAAACTTGCCCTTGTGGGTGAGATGCTCCCTTATCTTCCAGTTTGCCACCACTTCTCTTCATATGCAAAATTTGTGTGGTCTGTGTTAGCTCTGGGGTCTTCCAGGTGTCCCTCTGATTTATCATGTTTTGCAAGAAGAATGGTCTGTTAATTAGTCTCTTACTCTCCATTGCAGAAGTGACCTAATTTGCCCAATCAGTGAAAGCAGACTAGAAAAGAATCACATAGCTCCCTCACACAGTATTTTGTGTCCTTTGGGCCATGCTTCTTTCTCGCTCTTGCTAGAGGGAAACTGGATACATGCAGAATGACCAAGCAGACACCTTTTTTCAAAGATCTCCATCTGATATCAGATAGGGATATAACTTCTTTCCCTTGTGCAGCTTCTTATGTTGACAAACCAGTTGCCCGTTACTAGTTCTGCAATCCTTTGTCAGTCTCTCCTATCCTCTCTACCCACCAGAAGTATGTAGCTGGAAGGGGAACTTTGATCGGAGAACCATTTCTTTCTCTCTTGTCATTGCCTTTCCTTTCTGCCTTGCCCATGTGATCCAAGGAGAATGAAATAAATCACAACAACAACAAAAAAAAAGATGCAATCGTTTGGATACTTTTTTATTTTAATATTTGTAACTTTGATCAAATGATCAGCCATGGAAAGAAGTAACATGTAGAAGGATTAAAGCAATTGGAAGACGAATGTTTTGGAGTAGCTAAGAAAAAGAAGTGTCAGAACAAAACTCTAGATTTTATAGACGTCTTCCAGCCCTGCCAAACCATCTACAAACTTGTGGATGGGCCTGGTCAAATGGAGGATGCTAGTATGAAAAATAAAATGTACCATACTTTTTTCTCATAACAAGCCTGAATTTCCACTGAATGTAATGTACTGCAGTTCTGCCCTAAGCCTTTCCATGCCTTTCCATGTCATTCATTGTCAGGTTCATTCAATAAGCCTAAGGTTGTGAGACTTCACAGGTTAGGTTGAAAGAGACACTGGAAAGTCCAAAACTAAGATCCTTCTTGTCTGTCTTAAAAGAGAAGCTGAACATTAAGTCGACATGGAAACTGAATTCCCTCTCATCTGTAGAAGCTTGTTACAAACAGGTCAGGATAGAGGGAAGATATGGTATAGCTCTGTTGCTGCTAATCATGCCCTTTCTGTTACGTGAAGACTTGAATCAGGAGGTCTGTCACTCCAGCGCTTTTCAGAAATAGTAAACTACTCTAAGAGCAAATACACTTCCTATAAAGTGGCAGTAAAATTAGAAGGTATCTAGCACTATATTATGGTTTGTCACATCACCATAACACTGTAGGAAAGCTGTCATGAATGGACACTGAAGTCCATCTTTTGCAGACAAAATTTACAAGACTAACTAGAAATGATTACACAGGTTGCCTGAAATTCTAATGAATGACATAGAATAGGAGCCCAACAGTCATGTAATATGCACTGAATGGCATCTGCAGCTACTTGCTGTAATGATTTTCCAACCATGACAAGTCAAAGTTCAGAAGAGGAAAAACACTTATAATCAGATCCAGAATAATGGAAAGTTAATACTTGTCTGTCTCCATATTCTTGAGCCAATATCATCTTTTTGCTTCTGCTTTCTCAATTAAGATGACTGTCATGAGATGGGAGTATTTCATGTAGTGGTGATGTAAATCAGTAGGGCTGCAATCAGCAGAGGAGTGAAGAGATGAGATGGTTGCTAGTTTTGAGATATGATGATGAGGTCTGCTTACAGAGTCAGCAGAGTGGATTACGAGTGTGTTGTTTAAATCAATACAACATGCTGGCACCTAAAACTAACTAAAAATTCATGCTCAGAGTTAATTCGTAACATCCTGGATCTATTGACTTCTGAGCTTCTCCAAAGGTACATTTCCCTAAGAGCTTTAAAATGTTGTGAAATGGAAGAAGTTCCCAATGAGCTCCAAGAGTCTGATTTCTTTTTTTCACTACTGTTTTTCCATCATGGTTGTCTTTCTTAACCTAGTAATCCTAAAAATAGTCTAAGGTTTAATCTTTATGTTACGATTTGTTTATGAGAAGATGGTGTCTGATGGTTAACATTTTAGCCCCGAGAAACAACAAAATCTCATAGGGCAGAACTTAGAAATGAGAAAACCCACAGGTCTTGCTCCTTTTCATAAGTGAATTATCTTCATAAACATCTTTATTCTCTTTTTTCTCTTAGTATAATTTCTACTTTTCCCACCCAGGCAGATTATTTTCCATGGCCCAGAATGACATTACTTCTTCCAAGAAAGTGTAGGCTTGGAAAATGAGACATTGTCATTACAAATTTATCAAGAATGATGTTCCAGGGAGCAGCTGCAAAATTGATCCAGGGCAAACTGGTCATTTCTTCTCATAAACATAGAAGAAATGGCAATATTCTGAATCTGTTCTTCTGTGAAAATTCTTTTTTTCACTGATGTTTTCTAGGTACTAAAATTAGACCTGACTTTGCCAACATCAGGATGTATCATTGCATCTGTCAATGGCATTATAAGGCAATGTGAATATCCAGAACAATCAGCAGAAAAGAGTGTGGAACTTGATAGCAGCGGCAAGACAGAACACTAGGAACTGTATCCAGACCCAAAAATGCTATTAGTGAAATACCAGTTGTTGCTTCCATTAGTCGTCTTGTCTTCTCTCCGTTCTGCTTTACACGTCACGTTGAAGCAGTAGTTACTCCAACAAATGAAATAAAACAATATTGGTCTCAAAATCAGCCTGAGAGGAGAATCAAACCTTAGTCTCCAAAAGTAGGTCAAGGACTCTGTTTGTAAATACAGGAAAATGTGAGAGCTGGCTGGCCATAAGCAGCAAATGGGCACAACCAGCCAGTGATACCAGCCAGTGGCATACAGCCATTCTGCAGAAGAAAGGTACTTTCAGAGTCTGGGTCTCAGAAGAGGAAACTAGCAGTTATATCTCTAGACACTCAAAATAAATCTTCTTCATTACATTGCACATATATTCACCTGATTTTTCACTAGAGTTAATTTTCCATTACCTTATTTTCCTTGCAGGCTGAGGAAGAAAATATAAATTGAGTATTTTGGCACTTTAGAAGAACAAGTAGTGAATATGCAGTCTGGAGGGGCTCAGGGGTTTGATTTCTGTTCCCTTCTGTAGATATAAGAAAAACAAAATAATGGAAGTTTGACTCGAGCAAGTGAATAAATGAATTTACAAGGGATAATCTAATTTGTGTCTTGAACTGCCTGCAATTACAAATGTTTATTAACTAGTCTGTCTGGCTTTTGGAGGGAAAGAGTGCAGGAATCCCTGGAGCAACCCAACTCAAATAGAATTACCAGTCAAAAAAAAAAAAAAAAAAAAAAAAAGCCAAAGCAGAACGCTAAACTATGAAACTTCCAGTGTTACTGGTGGGCTTAACATGGTCTGAATTGAGCAAGCCTTATATGCACAGTGGTCCTATTGACTGCTCAGGAACCGCTAGCATGAGTAAAGGGATATCAGGAATGACTGGACGCTCTATCCTGCTGAGATAAAAAACAGGTGGCCAAAGCCCAATCCAGCAGCAGACGAAAGCATGTGAGTGCACTTACTGACTTCAAAGGAACAGCTCACATGTTTAATGTTAAGGATGTGCTAACGGCTTTTGCTGAACTGAAGCCCATGAGATTTCTGAGGTCTTCACTCCCAATGACTTTGGGGTTAGCTGAAGCTAAGCATGTTAAGTCTGTATTTCTCCAAAGGATAGCACCAAGATTTTCTCCTGCTGTTTTGGTAAAAAAAAAACGATATACCAGAAAATGTTTTCTTTTAGAAAGTCATGCAGTTAGTCTTAAGAGAGAACTTCCCTACAAAAAAATCTTTCAAAAGAAATATTTTAAAAAAACAAACACTTTATAAGATTTATTTCTGTGCTGCCAGTCTGTTACAGATAGGTTCATTAATGCCCATATCTCACATGCTAATGCTTAGAGATGCTGGATACGGCTATAGTAGACACAGTTATTTAATCTATTCACTCCAAGATATTTTTAAGTAGCTAACAACTTTCAGAGACTCCATACACACAGCACTGTGTATGTCTATTTGAGTACACATCCACTTCTGTACATGCAAGCCACATGGTTGCACAAACCAGAAGATAGCTGGGCAAGTGGTCATTTGTACATATAAATATCCCAATTGCGGACCAGTCTTGGCAGGAATACTTACAGCTGTAGGTAGTTACAGTTAGTATATTTGAATGCAGACCTTGGTCTTCCCTTTTTTGAAAATATAGGAAGGTAGGATGAGAAGGGAGCTCCTGGAGCTGTGAATCTGTCTCCTGCAATCTTAGACAATGAAGTCTCTCCTTAGTCGATTGAGCCTCTTACTGAACTACACTAAGACTTTTTTTTTAACCCTTGCTACCCCTTGTCGATAAGAAACTCATTCTAATTTCCAGTCCGAATGTATTCATGTCCAGTATATAAACAATTACTCCTGTGCCAGTATTGTCCTTTACCTTAACCAGCTCTTCTCCTTTCCTGGGGCTTCCTTCTTTCATGTGTATGTATACTGAGGAAAAAATCATTCATCTCCCCACTCAATCTTTTTCTCTTTATGAACTAATTGGATTCATATTTCTTCATCTGTGCAGGCACAGCTTTTAGAGCCTTTAGACAGGTGTGGTGCTCAGACTGCATCACCCGAGGAACAATTCAGGCTGGCAGAGTGATTTAATGACACACCTGTGAGTCAACATTTCTGCCCAGCTTTCCCTGTGCTGAAAGTCAGTAGTCATCTGGCTTATGCTCTTTCCAGCAGTCACTGGCTCCTGGCTGTTTCAAGTACTGCATTATAACTAGGGGAAAAAAATAGCCCTTTAAGAGAAAGATTTCATCTAAAAAGAGAATCCAGCTTTTAGAAGTTGGATGATGATTTATTCTAAGAATGCAATTCCTGCAATTCCGTATAAACAGAACACTTCACAGTGTTTGCCTGGTATGTCGTTTGACAGTAGTGTCCTGTGGCTGCCAGCACTTTGCACTATGTCTGCTGTTCTACNCTAAGAATGCAATTCCTGCAATTCCGTATAAACAGAACACTTCACAGTGTTTGCCTGGTATGTCGTTTGACAGTAGTGTCCTGTGGCTGCCAGCACTTTGCACTATGTCTGCTGTTCTACGTATGTCTTCCATGCCTGACCATTGAGTATGTTTCCTGGCTCATCTCTGGAAGACCTACATTTTCATTTAAGCCTTCATGCCTATCCTAAATCCAACAGTAAGATTTCTTGGCCCCCCTGCATTCAAGAAAGTGTGTTGCACACCAAAGTCACTACTCGCCGCACAGTAAGAAGTAACATCCTGTGGTCTTTTATTATGAAACGATTAATGCTGGAGTATGAGTCATTTCACTGTTTCTAGCACATTTGTTTCAGCTGCTTGAAGTGTCTTCTGAGGGATGGAAAGGTACTGTAACATACTCAGGCATTTTCTCTCCTGTTCCAGGGTCCCAGCTGCTTTATATTCGCAATAGGATATACTGCATATGTATATGTCAACCCTAGAAAAGCTCTGCTCATAAACATTACTATTTTCTTCATTATCAATGCAGTTTCAACTATATAGGATAGTTGTTTTGCTATATTTAGTATCAGCTTATTCGTATTGCTTTCTAATGGATTGTGGTGAGATCACATGTTCATGTTACTCCCAAAGGTGAAGTAATTGGATTTCTGTATTCCAAAAGCTCAGTCATGTCATCCTTTCCAGTATGAACATACGTCTTTCTCCATGTATCAGAGCTCCAGTGACAATTTCTGTGGCCTGCTTCCTTTACTTCTTCTCGCAGCCCGCCTTCTAAGACCCCACAAGAGCTACAACACCTTACCTGGTCCATCAATTCTAAAATGTGCCCCTAAATTCATTTTGTGCCTGCATGCACAAAGACCCTTGTTTCTTTAATGCCAGAGATAAGCATTTGAAAGTCTAGCCCTCGAGAAATACTGGGCAGCCTTCAATACCAGGGTCTAAGCCTTCCCTCCTTCTAGTGCCAGGTGCACTTAAAAATTAATCAAGCTACAAATCCTGAACAAGGGCATCACCATGCTTTGTTCATGTGAGAGCCAGTCAGACAGACATATCTGTTTTTCGCTTACACCTGCCCAGTCCACCTTATCCCCAGTCTGGGTTGGCACAGAAAACAAGAATAACAGCTGCACGTTAGCTGAAACAATCTTGTTGACTATTTTTTTTAACCTAAAGATTTGTTACTTTTATAGACTTATGATATATATTTGATCTTCCCTAAATTTCAAAAGCAGAAGACTTGTAGTAATTTATCGCAGACATTTCAGAGAGAGGGAAGTAGACTGTTGACACTAGAGTATCATTTCAATGGGTTTTGCTTTGGGCATAAATTTGTGGTGCTTGGTCCCAAGGAACAATCTCAGTTGTTTAAAGGTGTGTCTATGTAGACATAGCCACCATAGTTCCAGGGCTGCTCTGCTTGATAGTACTTAAAGCCTGATATATCATTTACATTTTTCTTTACTCCTTCAAATGCCTGTTTCTTGGTATCTTACCATACGCCCACTATGTGCTAACTGTCTCAAGAGTTCACAGGCTTCTGATAAGCATGTGCAGAATCTAGAAAGATAAGTTAGGCATCCCTATAAATCACTGAACTTCTTCCCACCCTTTAGTTCCTAAACACTCTACATTTTTCAGAGTGCAGCTGGAGTCTCTCAAAAGTCAACAGAAGTCTAGCATAAGAAGCACGAGTTTTCTTACCAGTTCTCTGTGCTTGTTTCAACAGGTGTATTGTTACCTCTTCTTCACAGGACTGACAGTTCCTTCTGCTGAGTCTTCACTGGAACTAATGAAACTGTCTGTATTCTCACTGTCTGCATGTCCAATGTGTTTCTATCTGCAGCTCACCATGAAGCATCCTCCTTCATCTCCTCTAATACATGCTTTCTTTGGCTTCGCATGTTGGGTGAAAGCCAGGGTGACTGTTGTCCTTCCTTTTTCACACTGAGGGTATTTTTGTGTTGGACTGGAGCACAGTCCAACACAGTCCACAATTATTTGCAGTTCCCTAGCTTTCTACATGGGAAGTCACACATGTCATTCTTGAGACTATTTTTCTAATTATGATTATTGCCTAAGATCAAGCCACAAGCATTCACACATACAGTTACATAGGATCATGCCCCAAGAATCCTATATCTTAGAGAAAAAGATAAGACAAAGGCTTTCATCACAACAGCAGAGAGAAAAGGAAGTACCAGCAGTTTCAGTACCTTTGTTTTTCTCAGAATACAAATCCCCACTACCTGGTCACATCTTTGCCACCTGACAGTGGGATTATATTCGGCCTGGCTGTATAATATAGCTGAAATCAAAAATATTTCTATCTATCAAAAGAAAGAGAGAAAAACTTAAACTGTTTTAGGGCAGGCACCAACGAATTTGTGAGCAGGATCACATGTAGTGGCAGCAGTATCAGAGGATCCCAGTTATGGTCTGAGTTGGATGTCAGTTTAATGGCATGGTTGCAAGATTCTTTTTCTGAACAAAGTAGTGTGGCTGCATCCAAACTGTTTATTCAGAAAGATCTCTGCTTTGTCCCCTATCTCACATGCACAGATTATCCGGAAAACATTTGTTGATATTACTAGAGCAATAGTAGAGACCATGCAAAGAACTGAACTATTTGAACAATAATCAGCCACTGCTCAAGACTTCATCTTATTTTGTTTACTGGTATAGATGTAGCCTACAACACTCAGAGAGATCTGTTCATTCTGCCATTGATGTAGCCTGTCATCAGCAGAATAAGCATTTGTCTTTTTCGGCATTCATATTCCTTCTTTTTTTTTTCAGATTGCAGCTAGGTTTCTCTCCACTTCATCAAGTTTGAGGACACAGTGCTTGTCAGCCATCACCTTAAGGTGGCTCTGAGTTCTGGGTACCCATTATAGCATCTGTGTGTGACTTGTTTTATTCCACGTTTCTTTTCTAACTCTTCTCCTTGACTCTTCACAGAGTCTACGAACTCTTCCACTGATGCAAAGGACAGTTTTCTTCAGAAATTCATCCGTCTTGACATCTGTCCCTCTTCTATTTTTTCTCTAAGTAGGCGCTGCTTTGCTTGACTTTAAGATCCAGTGTCATCTTTCTCACTAACCTCAGGACACCACAGTAGGCAATAACACAAAAAAGCCCATGTTCTTTAAGTGGCTCTTTATTAACAGAACTGGTTTCAGAGATGTTACACTTGCAGCCCACCAGCTATGCAAAGGCTGACTTCCTCATGCTGCTTTCAAGGTCTTCTTCCTTACAATCTTAGTCCCAGACTTGATATTAGGAAGCATTTCTTTACAGAGAGAGTGGTATAACAGGCTTCCTAGAGAGGTGGTCAATGCCTCAAGCCTGTCAGTATTTAAGACGCATTTAAATAATGTCCTTAATAATATGCTTTAACATTTGGTCAGTCCTGAAGCGGTCAGACAGGTGGACTAGATGATTGGTGTAGGTTCCTTCCAACTGAAATATTCTATTCTGTTCTATTCTTTTCTATTCTATTCTATTCTATTCCTTCCTTCAGGTTCACTGTAAGTTGTTGCAGGAAGGAAGCCACCATCCAAGCTATTCTGCCACCCACTTTCTTCTAGGGTAGGAGTAAGCAGGCACAAAGTCCAAGCTATTCTTTCACCCCAGGACCCAAGCTGCCTCAGGTAACCTGCAAAGAGGAAAGGGATCCTTGCTCCATTCCTCTCAGACATGCGTAGTTCAGGTCACAACCTAGGGAAAGTTCCTTAGGTACCAGCCTTTAAAGAATATCACAGAACATCCGTTGCTGAAGAAAGACATCTGCGTCCTCTGGATTATGTAAAACAAACATCTGGCAGCCATGGCTTCCTCTTAGCTTTGCTGTTGTATGTAGTAAATGGAAGTCCCAGCTCCCACAACTGTCATTTGGCTCCAGCAAGCACTATGACTCCCTTTATGTGAGAAATGAAGAATAATCTGGCTAAATCCCAGTTTCAGAGCTAGCAAACACCAAAGGTCCAGTCCCTCCTGCTGTTGTTAAAAGCTGGCTCCCCACTTCCAGGGATTAGCAAACTATGTGGACATTCTTAGGAAGTGAAAAATCAGCAGACTTCTGCTTTGCAAGCTCCCAGCAGAAATCAGTAGAGCTGCTCCCCATTTCACCGCCACGACCAGAGATTTTCAAAGCCTTGCAGCAACAATTATATCAATAGCAAGCAAACTTTCAATTCTCATCTTTTGAATCTTGCTGCATCTCAAGTGAACACATGGAATCTTCAGCAAACTATGGATTAAATTATTTCTAAGCAAATAAATACACAACCAACCTGTAATAACAAGCTCAATCCAGAGGCCTAGCACCCAATAAAAGCAATGAAAAAGACACCAGTGTCTGAAATATGTTTCTAGAGTCCTGACACATTCTCGGAGAAGGCTATGGCCCTGCCTCACTCTGTATCCCCATAATCAATCCCATACCAGAAGTCCCCACTGAGCCTGTAACAATGCACACTGTATATACTGCCCTTCTATTGTCTGTTTTGTCTTTGCCTAAGGAAAATGATTCTGCTGACAGTAAAGGCTCTGTAGTTGCAGAGCTGAAAGCTAGATTTTTCTCCAACTCAAAAAAACTAAGTTAAAAGGGAGAGAAAACATACAGGAGAACAGTGTGTGCATCTCAGTAGAGCTATATCCTTTGTCAACTCAACTGTGCTCTGAGAGATGAAAAAAGAGGTAACACAGACAATTACTACAGACCCCCTTTTAAAAGGGGGGCTACAGAGCCCCTCTGAATGTTTCTTTCCTGTTCTATATGTAAAACCCCAAAATGAAACATGTACCTCTACTTTCCAGAAGAGAAATGAAGTCTTATCTATCTTATTACTCCAGGTTCCCTCAAATCTCAAGAGGAAACTTTCTGTTTTCTCACTCTTTTAAGTTTCAGATTCAGTAGCATTCAGGCAGAAAGAGCCTGTGGTATCAATCTGAGGTTATGGAGTGACCTGTGATTCACATGCAATCATTTTCACCATTGTGAGACGTCTCAGTAATTGGCTTTTGGCTTCAAGAACCCATCTTCTGCTAGAACAGCTGTCACTGCTGGACTCTGAATCTTCTACCTAAAATCAGCCAGTCTGTATCTTTCCTGTAAATCCAAGTACTCACTATAAGTAGCCTGTAAGAGGCTATAGAGCTCATACAACTACAGTAAGAATCACAAGATTTGTTTTTTCTGCCTTTCCCAATGTACCCATCCACCTTCTCTCACTAGACTCTAAGAAAATTTTAATCAATATATTCATTATTTGGTCACATTTATACGTCTACATAGTTAATGGTGCTAGTAGAATGAACAGAACTGTGGTAGTAGTATCTGCTATTCATAAAGAGCAGAACAAGTCAAATGCAGCAGTTAATAGAGTGATTAGTGAAGGTAGAGTTGGTTTTGCTTATTATAGAAGTTTGTCTTTGACATTTCTCAGTGCACAGTTTGTCTTTTAAGATCAAATTTGGTGATCTACTGCAACAATGACAATAAAGACCCTGTTACCACTGTTGAATCAATGGGCTTTGCACTGTACCTACAGTACAAAATACATGTATAAGCCTAGCAGCTGCTAAACTCATTGATATATAACACCAGTCCCAAAATAGTGATATTTCACTTCTGGAGCTTTATAAATTGTTAAAGAAATAAAATCTGCCTTTGGGAAATAATGTTTCTTTATGTATCATCGTACCCATTCCCTCCCCTCTCCCCTCCCTTCAAGATTAAAACAAATAGTGTTGAAGGTATAAATCATCCCTATTGGCACTGGAAGGCCCTCAGAGATCTTCTTTCCGTGCCATTTCAGTAGACAGAAAGTCTAATGTACAGAGAGGTGATGTTGCTTTATTTTTTTTTTTAAGTAGAGAGTCAGAAAAACATGTCCCTTCTTGATCTCTTCAATGTACATCAATATTTCTTCAGTCGTATTAAAGTCATTGCACATGCTCCAAGTGTTCTCAATGAAAGTCGCTGGGAAATGAAGCATGCGTGGCAATTTTATCTATCATTGTCTTGCGTGGAGAGGGGCATCTTGAAATACCATTTAAACACTGTAGGCAATGCCAGTAATGGGACTGGACCAGTCACTTTGTCCTGAAACATATCTGGTTTTGAAAAATTGTTTGCAAGAATTCAACCTCCATTGTTTGTTTTTTACTGAGACAGAATCGCCCAATCTGTAACTGGATAAGTGATAAAGAATTGGATTTGTACCATGAAAATTCAAGTTGAGAATTTCAGTAGTTTATTTTAAATTGTTTTTCTGCTACTATTCCTGAGGGCAAACTCCTTTCCTAGAAATTACTCTTGGTTTTCTCAGATACCAATCAAGCATTTCTGAAACATTCACCCACTTCCATTTTTCAGCAACATGAACTGTCTCTTTTTCACCCACCCATCACTTCTTTAGCCTCATTTCCTTTGCTTTCACTTCAAGAAATAGGGGGGAAAACTTAAAGGTTTTCTCAGAGATTCTGAGATTGGTAAACATGAGCTTTACATCAGGATTTCCATCAGTTACAGCAAATACATAACTAGAAAGACACAGCCTTTTCTCCTCCTTTTTTTTTTCTTTCTCATTGCAGGAAGATAACCACCAAACTCAAAACTAGAAAACCTTAAGAAAAAACTAACAATCTTTAATAGGAGATCAGAAAGTTACTTTACTCACAAAAGCAAGAAAAATAAATGTTTTTAGGCGGCAATTTTTCACCAGTAATGCTGCTCAGTGAAATTAAAGCAGAATAATTCTCAGCCATGCTATCTTCCTTTCCGCAATTGCTCTCCTCAATGGAGAGTCACTGTTAGAGGAAACACTGAAGNCCAAACTCAAAACCAGAAAACCTTAAGAAAAAACTAACAATCTTTAATAGGAGATCAGAAAGTTACTTTACTCACAAAAGCAAGAAAAATAAATGTTTTTAGGCGGCAATTTTTCACCAGTAATGCTGCTCAGTGAAATTAAAGCAGAATAATTCTCAGCCATGCTATCTTCCTTTCCGCAATTGCTCTCCTCAATGGAGAGTCACTGTTAGAGGAAACACTGAAGCACAAATGGTACAGAGCCACCGCAGTCCATCACTGCAGCATTTGAAACATCCCTAGGAATCCTCAGGCACATATATAAGCACTATAAATTAGCTGATAGGAGTCTGAGTCCTTGGACCCTACTTGCTTAACTGAGCACGTGGACAGCCCATCAGTAATGGTGCCATTACTGCATGTGTGTAGTTAAGAGCATGGAAGTATTTTTGCAGCGTTGGAACTTAAGAGAGGAAAAGACATCCTGCTTTATCACAGGAAATTATATCACTTTGATCTTAGGCATATTTAGGTCTTTGTAGGCTTTCTCTACTAATCTCCAGTTTAATAGGCACGAGCTGGATTCCCATTCCTGCGTCAGCCAAGGTAAGCACAGTCTCTGCGGAGTGGGACTGAGAGCCTGTGAGACCCCAGGAAGGGTTTTGTGAGCTCTGCTATTGTATACATGTTTTATGCTCCAACTGAGCATCTTTCACAAGTGCTCTAATCCACACAGAGACACGTCACAAGCCTGTTCTGCCTCTGAAAAAATACCATTCCGCCCGCTGACACAGGTACCTTTAAATAATTTTTGCTGAGCCGTTCAAGCTCTGGTTTACTCTGTGCTTGCCCCCATACTGAATCAGCATCTGCTGCCATCATTTAATACAGGTACAGACCTCATCCAAACGAGGTTGATTGTATCACATCATCTGGCCTGGCATTTGTCTGTCACGCTGGGGCTGGGAATGTGATACCAAGCTGACAAAAAGCAGCACACGGCCCTGCCTGGAGAGCCCCTTTGTTCGTCTAAGCCTCCCCTGCTGCTTTTGTAACTCCAAATGGATTTCTGACTCCCTATCTCTTGGCCTTTTCAAGCCAAATGGTTTGGTCAGATCACAAGACAGCAGGTGCTGCTCCACTCAACATTTGCACCTTCCAATCCAAACACACCTCTCCCTACCGACCCTTAAAATCAATCAAAGGGACTTATCAGTTTGTTTTAAGCTTTGATGTTTGTCTGGGGTTTGTTTATCTAGCAGTTTATTCCTGGGAGTATGTTCTTGACATCTTGGAGTAGGTGGTAATTAGCAACAAGGAAGAAGGGCTGAGATAAGAAGTGGAATTTGAAAGTGGTGATACTTGGGGAGGCAGCTGCGCCGCGTTCCCTCCTGCTTTCGTCTCAGCCTCAGAGGTGAGCTAGAGACAGCAAAGGGGCGAACAGCTGCCACCCTGGCGTTTCAACAAACCCTGTCCGGCCGTGCTTTGCCACCCGGCGTGGTCCTCTGCGGAGAAGGAGCCCACTAGGGGCCTGCTTCGGCCCCCTGCCATGTCGCCGCCTCCTCTGCTTCACGGGCAGTCAATAGGCCTGCCTCTGAAGAGCCCTTTTGTCCGAACGAACTTTCTACCTGTTGGTTTCACCGCAAAAGTAATTTCTGTAAATAAAGGCCTGAGGGTCAGGTCTTGCCATCACGTGACATCCTATATATCTGCTGTCTTCTACTAAGCAGAATATAGACCAAAGATTACTCAATTTGTTCTGTAATAGGAACAATAAATGCTGCTGTGTCTCTGCATTTAAGGCATTCGCTACACACACACATAGGGGCTTATGTGTGGATGTGGCTTAAATAATCACACATATACCTGCACACCGTATGGCCTGCCTGCTGTATTCACACACGCACACGTACAGAGAGAGGCAAACAGCAGTGAGAGAGCAGAGCAAAAAGTTTTGCTCCAAACAGCCTTGGACTTAGCACATGTTTGAAATACGAAGCCAGGCCTGAACCTGAATTTTGCAGATGGCCCCTATCTTTATAACCTTCCCAACAGAATTCCATACAATAATGTAAGCCTTTAATTGCATTTTTGAGTACATAACGTGGAAGGAAAGGCACAGTAACCTGCTCCCACACTGCTCAGCCTGCAAAAGGACCCACACAAGTACGTGTTGTGTGCTCAGGAGATGATCCTGAAGTGCCCTAAAGGGCAAAGAAAGAGACATATTCTCTGTACTGGCTTGTGGAGAAAAGCTAGAGTGCAGAGAATAGTGTATCACAGGAGTTTTTTAGAGGCTAGCTGAAATAAAAAGCCTCCTGGTCTGAATTGGGCCACAAGATTATTCTCTCCGTTCAATGAGTGAGCCCTAATAGTTAAGATAAAACCCAATATGTTTTGGGTCAACTCAATTCATAATTTAACTTCTAAGCAGTCAAGACCAGGATTTCATTTAGAAGAACCAGATCCTGATCAACCCCCACTTGCACTCCTCCGTTTCCAGGATGAGGGCTAGTACTTTTAAATCCACATTTTTGTTATGATTATTACATTTCTCAAGGCTCCAAAACACAGATTTTTTTTTAAAAAGGAACAAGTCTTTATCAGAAAGTTTGAGATTGTTTTTTCAGGGGCAAACTATGCATTTAAATTAACCTCGATATCTACATGAGCAAAAATCCTCTGCCTTTCTCAAGAACAGGCTCTGGGCAAACTATTTCACCCAGCTGTACTCTGGAGGATCCTTGTGGGAGGGTGCAAGCTCACTTGGCGAGGCACTCCGTGTTCAAGTAGTAGGTGACTTCACTCTCATTATGCACATAATCTTTTCCTACATAGTGTACATCAAACCAAAATTATACTACATGTGTTAAGCTTGTAAGTGCACCATTTTATAATGATCATGTTGCTTGTGTCCCAATGACATTATAAAGGGAATACTTCTGCCACTGCTTATGATTCTGTACATTGCCAATAAGCAGCGGGGTTTTAGCTGCGTACAGAGCAGGGCTGTAGCTGTATACATTAAGAAGACAGTACTTAATAAAAGTTAGCCTGAACTTTGAGGTAACTCTTAAACTAAATGCATTTTATGCCCATTTTTGCTCAATACCGGTATCTCCATTTGCAAGTGACAAGCGACCATTGCTAAATATAATGTATAATCACAGTTTGGACTAGAATGGTGCCTTCAAAGCACTGCAAATACCTGTCATTAGGTATTGCATTACAACCATTTGTTTCTAATGGAGCTGTCTTTTCCTGTTGGCATTGATTTACCATATAAGCATCAGAATATTAAAAGGCACAGTCCTGTCTTGTGTAGGAAAGCATTATGACAGTGCAGAGTTCATGGTCTTGAGACTATTAAACTTTCTCTTTTTAATCTATTAGACATCAAACATGGTAAAAAATAAACAAAATAAAGTGACACCAGGCATTTGCGTGCTGTATACCCTTTATAGCATATAAACATAGATTTTCTGTTCTATTTTGTTCTATACAAAACTCAGCAACGCTGTCCACTTTCTGTGCCAATGTTTGATGTCAACAGAGGTTTAAGATCTAGTTCTGGTCCCCACTGAAGTCATGGGAATCTTTTACTTGATGTTAATGGGAATTGGATCAGGCCAGTAATTGGAGACGCTGAAAAGAATCCCAGATGCTGCATAACAAATGAACTATCCACTGAGGTATTCCCTCTGCTCTGGGAAGCTGCCGCTGGGAATTTCTGCTACCTTGCTGTGGAAACCCTGCAAAAAAAGGGATGTCAGATGTCAAAGCTGCCAGCCCCAAAGAGACTTTCAGTGACAGAAAATTCTTAAAAATCTAAACAAAACAAGAACCCCATCAAGTGAAAGAGCTAACTATTTGGGCTTTTCCTGGAGAATAAGGATTCTTGGAAGCAACAAATCATGCTGCTGATATTTGGGAATCTGTCCCTTGATAGAGCAGGTTAGCGTGGTCTGAATCTAGTTCCCTGAACAGTGAATCATATAATGGTAGGGGTTGGAAGGGACCTCTAGAGATCATCTGGTCCAACCCCGACAGTGGTGTGAGACAGAATTCTCCAGCTCTTCACATGTCAAATTTAAAGCAAAAGAAAGCAGGTTAGTAATTTTATTTTCATTGCTTTATTCATTATTAAGATCCCATATTCTTTGCCTAGCTGTTTCCATGCATGATCAGCTGTGGAAGTTGCAAAGTGCTTTGCCTGCCCTGTTGCCTTCTTCCCAGGAATTTGCAAAGGGGCCAGGCATTCTGCTGTGATGTGTGGCATTCACATTGTGTTAGCATTAAAAAGGCACATCCACCTCAGATCCAGTCACAGCATTGATATGCAGAGGCAGAACCACAGTTAGAGAAGAGGATGTCGTGATTCATCCTTTCTTGAAAAATGACTCAAAGAGGAAATTGCATGCTCTGAAATGACATACCTCACTGTAACCTGTTGTGACCATGCCCGCCTGCCACACCATACTCTGCCTTTCCCTTGGAAATTAGACAGACATGCCAGGCACACTTCGGGTATAAACCACTACAAAGGCAGCAAGCTTCCTATTTGTCTGCCTTTCTTTACACAGCTGACAACTCCCAAATCTTGCTGCTACAATGATCCGATTCAGTGTCATGGAAACACCCAAGGTAAGTTCAAGTGAGTAAGGAGGAGTGTGAGAAACCAACATAAAATGCACATAAAAGCTAGTAGAAAACAAAAAGGAACTATGAAAAGAAAAAAAAGCATGCCTAGAGTGAATTATTTACTTTTCTACATTTATAATTCCCACCAAATAGAATAGTAATGAATCCTTTGCTAAAAACAATTCTTAAAATTACTGGCTGTGGCGGTAGGTTTTCATGTCAGTGTATGGACTCCTGTTCTACTATAACCCTACAACATGAGAACACGATTTTCTAATTAAGGCATAAGTCTATTCCTAGTCGTGTGCTACAGACTTTCTGCATCAAGTTACATAATTGCTTTCCTTTCTTTTTTTTTTTTTTGAAAGAAACCTTCTACCTTGCTCATTGTGCAAATGAGTAGAAATCAATGTTAAATTAGCAGAGTGAGGGAGCTTCTGTGCCAATCCAGCTGTGCAACACAGAGCCCTTAAAGGTCTAAGTTAGTCTTTTACAAACGTACAACTGCAGTTCAGGAAAAGTTGCTGACTGCTGAGTAGGACTCTGATGCTCTAATGCTAGCTGCTCTACACAGCATAGACAATACAGATTTCAGCTGTGTTTTCTGAGAATAGGGTAGCAATATTTATCTTTGCATATTTGTGGGGACATCAATGAAGCATTGACATTTTGCTGCACTGAAAGAAGCCTGAGATTTCCATGCTCAAATATCTTTAAAAAACTAACAATGAAAACCACACTTGCAAGTTTCTTATTCCCCTTCTTCTCATTGCAAAAAGAAAATTCATTATAATCACATTCTTTGCAAGCACGGTGAATTTTGCTTCACTGACTTGGGTGAATCAGTGTTTGCTTGCAACATCAAGGCTTTCAATACATACTCAGCAAGGCTTAATATTGATTTCTGGGATAGCTAAAAGAATAATTAAAATATTAATCGAGGATAAATCCCCATTTCCAAATTCTCATGTCACCACAAAGGTACTTATGACGCACTCCAGAGACCGCTGGTAACTTATTCTGAAAAGTTTGAGGGAAATTATTCAGTCTTTTTCTACATCAGGTTCTTGCCTGTGAAATTGGAATCTTCTTTGCTCCTCTCTTTTGCTCTTGGTTTGTCTGTTTAAACTCCAATTTCTTTTGAGTGCACACATTTTCCATACTTGTTAGCAACTTAGGACACACATTGGGTGACAGATTCACATGCTCCTGTGACAGCAACAATAATGACTCCTCATGTCTTTTTAAAGAGTCTTAGAGATAGACTTTTAGCTAAAGTAGAGGCTGCTAATTTTTGCTCTACAAAAAATAGGTACGTCTCTACCCCGGAACTGCACTACTGGCTCTGAGTGGGTCGTCTCACTCAGCTAAGTTTAGGATGAATCGGTCCTTTGTACAAGCAGCAAGCGTCTCACAAGGATTTTGCTTGGGGATAAAGACTTTGTGAAATCTTAGTATCTCTGAAAAATCATTAGGAGGCTGAAGCAACATGCTTTCTTAGCAAAGTCCTAGTATAAACTGTGGCAGAGGGAACTGATGCAAGGGCTCTTGTAAATGTCTCATGAAAAGATTATACCAAAAGCCTCTCAGAAATGTGCCCTGTCAAAGAAGACAATAACCATGAAAAGACAGGGGAGCTTATGATTTTATGTTTTCTTCATAGTTTTGCAGCATTCTGGTGTTTTATAGCACTAACAAAATACAACATTTGGCTTTATCATGCAACTTTGTTTCCCAGCTTGTGGGAATACCACAAAAGTACCAGATGACATGTTATCTGGCAACGTATATGGCTCACTTAGGCATTTAAAAGGCCAACGAAATCCTAAAGCAACTCATACTGAGTCACTCAATTATACATCTGGTTCATTCAAATTTTGTATTTTCCTCTCTTCTGCTTGTCTCCCTTTTTGATCTCATAGAGCTATGCACAGGTTTCAGGAAGATTTCAATGAGAAGGGCCAGTCCTGCTCACACATGCAGGAAACCTGATTTGGGGATCAGTTTTAGCCAGCTAGCTATGACGATGGCCAATACCCATTACCAGTGTAATGCCAATGAGCAGATAACCTAATTGCCACAAAGAAAAGGTTAACCAATCTACACTACTCCTCTCTAATACTCTTCAGTCTGGCACTAGAGTCTCTAGCCACAGACACAGAAATTGTTCTGTAATGACAGGCATCACCAAATATAAATAGCTGGTAACCCTAAAATTAGACCTATCGGCTGTCTCTTGGTTTGGGGATATGTTTTACTATACCTTCCAACTGGCAAGCAAAATTTAAAGTCAATTTAACCCATTGCAAGACCATTTATCTAATGATTGGGCCTGTTGCTTAATGTACACTCTCTTCATTCGTATGAGGAGTTTTGCCAGCATAGAAATAGAATTTAGCTAAAGTTAGTTAAAAATTTTCCATCTAAAATACATTCTGGCAGATAACTGGAGTTCTTGATTAAGGAAGATTTTTACATCTGAAGTTTCTTCTGTCTTCAGAAAGCCTCAGCTTTCAGGTGACCAGACAGAAGAGCCGTTCAGCAACAAAATTAACCTGGAATAATTTTCTAGTTTTTAGCTGCAAGGCTTCCTGGTCAAGCGCTCATACAACATACTATATGGGGTAAGAAGGAAGAGATATTGTGATGCCACTCCTGAAATGCATGCTAATGAAGAAATCTAGCGGATAGCAAAAATCTCAGGCATAAAACACCCCAACTACAAATATCATGATGCATCACTTAAATCTCTATTTCTTGGTCTAAAATTTTCAGTTGTTTAAATTGCCATTGGATTTTGAAATGTTCTCTGGGAAATAATAAAAAGAAACACAATTCGCTGTAGATTTTGCCTCAACCTAGTAAGAGACCGATATCTTCAAAGTCAGATATGCATGTCTGAACCCTGGCCACTTTAATAACTATTTATTTAGGGCCTGATTTTTTACTGTGTTTTACTGTGTTTGACCTTTTTTTTTAATCTTAGAGCTTGAAATTATCTGGAATAGTTGAATAACAAATTTGTGATTATTATTTAATTAATTTTATGCAAACATTCTCTCTTTGACAAGACAATATTCATTCTGTCATCTCATATGACCACTGTTACTGGAGGCATATGACAATCTTAGTAGTACTACCAGATGCTATTACCATGTTTCATTTGTTTTTCTTGCATAGACTTCGTTGACGTAAAGCTGAATCTTTCCTACAAGAACTGAGCAAAGTGACATTTTATGAGCCCCTTCATCTTTTCCCCCACTCTATATTTAGTTTAAATGCTAACAATGACTGAGGGTCAAGATATTTGCTCTGACATTCACAAATGGGTGGAACTGCCGACACTCTATTAAAACTGCTAATTAGGGAAAAATTTAGGTGAGAATCAGGCTTGTACTTTGGTCACAGGGAAAGCTGGCAGGCTCAGGGAACCTTGCACCAAGTATGGAATGAAATGGCACCTCGTGAGTCATGCACTGAAATCACTTCTCACCTGGAACAGCACACATCTGGCAGCGATGAATGGCAGATGATGGGATACTTTTTCATCCTTTCTTCTCTAAGCCTACCAGAAATCCTATGACTGGCTTCTGATTCTCAAGACTATTAGCAATAACAGTACATGGACAGGAAGAGTATTTCTTCAGATTTCAATCCAACAGCTTTCCCAGGGTGGCGATTGGCCAAGCCCACTGTGCAGAGCTGCAGGAACATCACACAGCACCTTGTGTGGCTCCGAGAACGTGAGAGCTTCCAGTATCTCCTCTTCATGGGCATTCATCTGATTTTTACTTCAGGTTTTCAGGATAGTAAGCTCCTGTTCCTTTGCACCACAAAAGGTGGAAAATGGCCTGTTTCATGACTCTGTCAGGGTCTGTTAACACACCTTGATAAAGCTGAAGGTATAATTTAATAGTGATCATATAGAACATCATTAAAAGAAATCAGAGTTCATTTTTTTCTCTTCATTTTCCCCAGCATCTTTACCTATCTCAGTTTGTAGCTTAGACACCCATCCATATTTCTTGAAAATTTTTGTATGTCAAAGGCGCAATCTCCATAAATGTTAAAATACCTCGTTCTGGGAGCACAATGAGAATAAAAAAAATGGTTTATAAACACATTACTCATTTGGTTTTCAGACTTGCATAATCTGCTTGAAAGTAGAACCATTTGAAAAATTTCTTGTTATTCAATCTGCTTCTCTTTCTCCCTCAGCTTCCTAAAATGCAAGGCAAATATACTGTTGAGTGCACTGCTACAGAAGCAAGTGAGGGTAGAATTTTGCTTCATTATGCAGAAGACTTTGTAGTAGTTTGGTGAGTCGTAATGTATCTCCAGGCATACAAAATGCTGTGCATTACTTAGTAAAGAGGAAGTCATGTGTGTATGGCAGTCACACAGACTACTTTTCCAATTTCGTGTTGCCTCTGAATAGTCCAGTCACAGAACACCAAAGTAGAGCCTGTTGGAATTCTTTCAATTCAATGTTTGGGGGTTTGTTGCATTTCATTTTGGGGGTTTTCTTCTTTAAAAAAAAAAAAAACACAGATTCCTTGAAACCAAAACTATTTGTGTGAGTTTCCACTAAAATTGTTTTAGGAAAATTTTCTCAGGGTGATGATCAATTTTTGGTCAAAATATAAGGGAGGAATTGGCAGAGAGGGAGAAGGAGAGACAAACAAATAGCTGGGAACTACTGTGGAAACTCTGTCCCAGGCTGCCCTTTTAGTTAGGTCATCTACCAGAGTGTGAGAAAACTTGAGTTCATGTTTCAGTTCTACCTGCTTCAGAATAGGGACTTAGACTGACTTTTCTTGTGTCTCAGGTAAGTGTTATGCCCTGTAGGTGAACTGTGCCACAGGAGCACTCCATGGAGTGCTAATAGCTGGTTGGTTCTGTGCACAAAATCAGGTTTCATTGGAATAGAGGCTAGAAGCAGAGTCTCCTACATCAGTGTCTTTTCTATTGGCTCTTAACTAGCCTGGAGGAGAACTTGGTAGCATGAATACAAAAATTTTAAGGACTGGGTTTCATGTTCATGCAGAACGGCAAAAAGGACATGTTACAAACATTTTTTAAGGTAATAACAGAAGTGCCACCCATCTAGTTTTACTTCGGGATTGTAAGGTCTGGTGGATAGATGCAAGATACTTCAGGTAAGAGATTAGCTAGGTTGTAAAAGACTTTCAAACAGACCTCTTCAATTCAGTAAATAGGTCCTGGTCCCCATCATCTCTATTTGTTGCCTAGATGCATTCAGTACCATTTTTTATTTACCTTTAAAATATTTGTAATATATTTCTGAAATAAAAGAAGGAAGAGGAATCCAGGCCAACTTTCTCCTAGGTAACAATCATGGCAGTAGCACCAACTTACAAAAGTGTCTGCTTCTCTGCCAAATTATGCCTAACTTCCACAAAAGGCACATCAAGAATCGATTCTGTTGGAAAAGACCTTTAAGATCATCAAGTCCAGCCGTTAACCTAACACCAACAAGTCTACCACTAAACCATGTCCCTAAGCAACACATCTACATATCTTCTAAGTACCTCCAGGGACGGTGACACCACAACTTCCATGGGCAGCCTGTTCCGACGCTTGACAACCCTTTCAGTGAAGAAATTTTTCCAAATATCCAATCTAAGCCTCCATCGGCACAACTTGAGGCCATTTGCTCTTGCTCTATCACTTGTTACTTGGGAAAAGAGACCAACACCCACCTCGCTACAACCTCTTTTCAGGTAGCTCTAGAGAGCCATAAGGGCTCCCCTGGGCCTCCTCTTCTCCAGGCTAAACAACCTCAGTTCCCTCAGCCAATCCTCATAAGACTTGTGCTCTAGACCCTTCACCAGCTTTGTTGCCCTTCTCTGGACACCCTCCAGCACCTCAGTGCCTTTCCTGTAGTGAGGCGCTCAAAACTGAACACAGTATTCAAGGTGTGGCCTCATCAGTGCTGAGTACAGGGGGACCATCACTTGCCTAGTCCTGCTGGCCACACTATTTCTGATACAAGCCAGGATGCTGTTGGTCTTCTTGACTACCTGGGCACACTGCTAGCTCATATTCAGCTGGCTATAGACCAATATCCCCCGGTCCTTTTCCTTCGGGCAGCTGTCTAGCTATTCTTCCCCAAGCCTGCAGCATTGCATGGGGTTGTTGTGACCCAAGTGCAGGACCTGGCACTCATCCTTGTTGAACCTCATACAATTGGCCTCGGCCCATTGATCCAGCCTGTCCAGATCCCACTGTAGAGCCTTCCTACCCTCAAGTAGATCAACACTCCCACCCAACTTGGTGTCATCTGCAAACTTACTGAAGGTGCACTCAATCCCCTCATCTAGATCATTGATGAAGACAGAGAACTGTCCCCAGTACTGAGCCCTGGGGAACACCACTTGTGACTGGCTGCCAACTGGATTTGACTTAATTCGCCACAACTCTTTGGGCCCGTCCATCCGGCCAGTTTTTTACCCAATGAAACGTACATCTGTCCAAGACATGAACAGCCAATTTCTCCAGGAGAATGCTATAGGAAACAGTGTGGAAAACATTGCTTGGGCACATCTTCTGACTACAACTCTGTACTTCTGCCCCCTTTTGTGCTACAGACTACAGAAATAAATTTTTGTTGTCTTTCCTTTTGTAGGGATCTTAGAGCTGTGTATAGGCAGGTATATTAAAGGGCTCAGAAGAACAGTCAGGACCAGCCAGTGGCCAAAAAAAATAATAGTTTTGCTTCTCTCAGAGGTACTGAGGAAATATGCTGGTAACTGTATCCTGTAATTGTGATGTAATCCTCTTGCCACAAAAAAATTATTAACATAGAGAAATTCACTTAACACAGCAAGTACAATGCTTGAAAGGAACATCTTGTTTAACTGTCACTTTCATATCTTTGTCTGGAACAGTGATGTTTAACTCCACATGAAAAAAAAAATCAAGCTAGTTCTGCTGAGAAAGAAATAACTCTTATGCTTCTCTCCACAAGGTCATGGGCAATTTTTGGCTAGATACTTTACTTTGAAAGAGATCTCTTAATTAGCTTCTTCAAACAAGGAATCCTCTGTCCCTCATTCTAACAGTCTCAACAGTAGCGGCCAATTCCATTTTTTTTCCTTTGTTGCTGTGATATCACCATTATGGGGAAATTTCATTTTGGTTTGTCCTGTTTTTAACTTGAACATGTTATGGCAAAAGGAGACATTGGAACAATGGAACAACTGGAAAGCAGAGTCATATTTCAAGCCAAATTATATTAGTTACTAGGCATTTTTAATGTATATAAGAAATTCAGGAATAATTGTGCATATATATACACATATACACATTGTAGCATTCTAGCGATAGATCATTATTGCAGTGAGAAGGAATGCTAGGACAGCTCCCTCTCACCCAACACAACAGTCTTGAAGAAGGGAAGGGAAAGGACTTCTGAAATGTGTCTTCTACCAAGTACAATAATGCTGGCTGTCTAGAAACAGACATGACAGCCAGTATAGTGTAGCAACAAGAGGGTAAAGGCCCCCAAGCAACAAGCACAATTGATTAGAAAATGAGAACAACATTGCAAGTACCCTGCACAGGAGATGAAAAGGCAGAGGAGTTCAATGCACGTTCACAGACTTTGTACAAGAATATACATGTAACTCACAAACAGGTTGTACCACACCACGAGGAGAAGCAAGTGCTGACTGCAAAGTATATCATCCTGACAGACCTCTGAAGACAATGGGACCTCGCTCATGGGTAGGCCACATGTTGCATTCGTCCCTCAGTTCTATACCAGTTTTGCTGGCTCTTCTTTACTCAGTTCTTCCAGAGCAGCTGTTGATAGAAGAGGAGAGTGTGGTGGTCTTAGAGATAATCAAGCTCTAACATCAGACTTAGGCTATATACTGCTTTCCCTACTTTCCCCAGATTTTCTGTGCTATTTAAGCATAGATCTTGTTTCTGGTAGGCCAGCCTGAACGTCGACTCTGATCACCTGATTGAAGGGGCTTGGGCCATAACATAAGCTGACAGTGCCAAATTCTTCCCAGTCTGGGAAGATTTAGTGAACAGTTTTTATCTCCCAATATGTCCCATTTTTACACAGCACCACCTTGTTAGGAATTCTGGACTACAAAATCTTTAAAGGAAGGGCTGTCCTCCTATGTTAGTCATGACAGCACTTCTCAACTGTATGAGCTACCTACCAAGAGCATTATACACCCTGCAACTGCAAGGGAGAGGCAGCACAGCTTTCTCAGAGCACCAAAGGGAAGGGCAGCTCCAGGAGCAGCAGCAGGGGTGCTTTCACAGGCGTTTCACTGGTCAGTATTGCACCAACCAGAACAAGCATGTCAATGGGCACCAGCAACCCCAGCATTGCTAGGGTGAGATGCACCCAGCACTTTGCCTCCCCTGACAGCATGTGTAGTCAACAGCCCCTTGCCTCACTGCCATTACAGAAGCTGCAGTTGACTTCCTCAGGAGCTACTTGTGGTCCGAAAGATACAAGTCAGTTACGTCCTCACACATGCATGAACTATTATTCCCTGCACAATGAAGCTTCAACCTTTATCTGGTAGTGGAGTTGATGCCACTTGACATAATAATATGCAAATTCAGAGCATCTGCACAGCCAACCTAAAGGTTAGGCATATGGAAACATCATTTTGGAAGGTATCTTAAATGACACTAAAAGCCATGCAAGATTTCCACAATCCCACAGATGGTTTCTGAAGAAGTTAAACTACTTGATTTCTATCCCAGTCAACAGTTACTATCAGTTTTTGATAGTTTATGTACTCTGGGCTAGGTTAAGAATAGAGATGATAAGAGCATCAAAGCAAAGAAAAATCTTCAAAACAGGTGGCATTGGTCAAAGAAGTTCTGGTAGCATTATTTTTTTCCAGAAACTGCCTTTTAACTGAGGAAAAACTGTAGGTTTTGTAAGAAGTGTTCTCTTTTTTTTTCCCAAAGGAAAGGAAAACCCAACATTTTCTAGGGAAATGTTTCAGGCTTACATGTGAAACATATATTAAGGCAGGGAGGAGAAAATTAAGTAGTATTTTGATGAGGACTGACAACATATTTTCATCATCATTTTTTTTCAAAGATGAGAGAAAAATCATACCTTGGCCATTAAAATGTGTGGTGAAGGCATCATGTCTTAAGATTCTATAGGGATCTAGAACTGGCGATGGAAATACTAATTGGTGAACAGGAATATAGTGCTGTCTAGAAGGTGATATAATAATGAGTAATTAATTTCCACATCTTCTGTTTTGTTTTGCGTTCACTGAGACCTCAGCTTAGCTACCACTGAAGTTTTTTCACTGGTTCGTTTCAAAGAGATTTTCACATTTTTAAAACTACAGACACATAGGTAGATGCAAGTCCAGATATCCATAGTGCGTTAAGTGATGCCTTCAGCCAGCTGAAAACTCTTTTTGATCTCTGTGATAATACCAGGCAAGCACTGATCTGAAAAGGCAGATTACCACCAAGGATTAGGCAGTACAATAGCACGCTGAGAATGCAAGAGGGTGATGAGGTTTAGCAAACAAGCTTGGAACATATTTGAACTCATCATCAAACCCCAAAACAAGGCATGGGAATATTAGAAGAGAATTGAGGGGCTAGGAAACTGCCTTGAAACATATTTTATGAGAAAGGGTAAAATTGTTGGTTATTAGGTTTTAATTTAAAATCAGGACAGAGCTAATCAAGAGAGCACATTCTGCACAGTGGACTCTTCTCAGTGTTGAAGGCACAGGCTCAGCTACACTCTAATTTTCTTGAGACAATCCTTTAAGGCATGTGGCAGGAGCAGATCACTCTGCTGTTGCTGTTGTCCTCAGGCAGTATGACACAGTGAAGACAGGACTTTACAAAGCCCTTATTTTAAAAAAAGAGCTTTTTTTTTTCCCAGGACTAGCCACAGTAAATAGAATGGTTATTTGGTATGTGAGATAAGTATTGGCCAATATCATTTAAACACAGTAGTTTTCTTTCAGCATTTTGTCACTTGACCAGTTTAATGCTAAGGTTAAAACACTGTTACACAACACGTATCCACCCTACTGTGTGTCAGAAATGTGAGGAATGTTTGCAAGAAACAGCAGCTTGTGTACAATTCCTGTCACCAAACCCCAAAGTCAAAACGACTAACATTTCCTGGATCTGCTTAGCTCACCTACAGAGAAAGAGTTTGCAGTGCATGTGTGCAAACAGGAGCAGAGTCATTAAAACTGGAGCAGCTCTTGGGCAAGACCCAGTTTGCATGTTACATATTCATAAATAGCTGTGTTAGAATGGCTTCCAACAGTGCAAACGTCAATGGAGCCTGCTGGAGCAAGCCTTAGGTATGCCATCTATTTGTCTGATTGCCTGGAGTTCAGAGGAACTTGCTGAATGTATTACCAACGGGAATGAAAAATCTTGCATTAGGGTAGTTGGCCAGGTCCAACTGCTGGATGTTTAAAAGGACGTGTCGGTGTCAAAGGGTTTCACAGCTTTATTTTTTTTACCTCATTTGTTGTTTGTGTAATCCTTGAGAATCTCAAACAGGAATATTTCATTTTGTTGTTCTTTCAAAGAACACATATTAATTTATGTTATAACAAAAAATGTTCATTAGGGCTTGGCTAATAGCACTGATGATTTGTTTATTTTCACTCTGTGCAGCCTATTTAATTGTGTATACACAGACTCGTAATTACCACTTTGAAATGCAAATACACAGTTACTAAGGATAACCCTTCTCATTTTCAAGCAACTAAAACTCCTTTTTTATAAATGCTAACCATATCCTAAACTCCCTGGAAAACAGCACATTTTAAGCTCTCCCCACATTGCAAAGGCTGTCATCTGCTCCAGGTTATTTTCTCTGTCACTGCCACAGCTTCCTTTAATTTGTCACCAGTTGTAGCCCCTGAGGAGGGCTACAGGGTCATTTGACTGAGGTACCAGCCAGCTTACAGCTGACCTTACACTCAGACTCCTTTAAGTGATAGCAACAGAAGTGTCAAGCAGTGTCTCGTTGAGCCTCCATCTCCACTTGTAACTTATCCATGGGAAGACCTGGGTTGGTACAGAATAATTTGTTACTCTCGATAATTCATCAGATAGATAGATAGTTTATTACTATTTATTTCCACCTACAGGTTGCTCTCACGCTTTCCTCTGGGGTGGTATTTGCTTCATAAAGGGAGGGTTTGGGAATTTGATTAAGCATCATGTGCAGCAGAACATATCACATAACAATGGTCTTGCTTCCCAAAGTGTTTTCAAAGTGACCATACCAACCCACCTTCCCTTCCCCATCTCTCCCCACCAAGCCCCAGTCCTTCTGCAGTTACAGACATCAGTGGTTACCCGTGGAAGTTTCTCTTTTAGCAGCATTTTTGTGAACAAATATTTGCTTGGCCCCCTGTTCACAGAAAGTGCATTAAAGAGGCGTGTCAGTTATGAGTGTGGGCTGTCTTTGAACAGATGTCATGAATACTGTTTTGCAGGATTTGCCCAGCAGTAGATGAGAACAAGTAATGAAGAAACTAGGAACATGGGTAACGAGGCCAGAAGGTGTGGAAACTTTCCAGGAGCAGGGGGCGCTGGGTGGAGAAAAACTCGCCTTACCAATATATAGGCACGAACATTTCTCAGACTTTATTTGTACTTCTTAATGGTCAGTCTCAAGAAAAAGCATTTACCAGGGCTCGTTCTCTTGAGAATTAATTTTCCTGTGGCTTATAGGTGAACAAAGGCAGATATGCGTCCATATAACTCTTGTAATTCCATAAACACGGTATGTAAGAGTGGGAAATTGTTTGGGGCTGATCGATCTTATTTATTTAAATGAGGGGGAAAAAAGGATCAACTGTGTCCTCATAATCAGGTTGAATACTTGTGACTGTAATCTCCTCACAGAGCCACAAAGAGCTCCTTCACCTGTGTGCTTTTCAACTAGTTTGTTATTTGCTCTGCATAAAACATATAAAGATAATTAATGGGCTGAATTGTAGAAGGGTTCTCCTTATCTTTCAGTGGGCAGCATGGGGAGAGGTAAAATGACCCAAATAATAATTTCAGTCAGTGAATGAATAGATGATATCTCAATTCAGCTTCAAGCCCTATCCAATGGTACTTTAGTAGAAATACCAGCAAAGCAGCACACAAATAGCATACATATCTTGTAGATTACATAATTTATTTGGAAATGTTTTCATATAGTTAAATAAACTTCAGAAAACTACAGTGGAGCCTTCTTATAAATTAGCTCTAGAGCCTAAAATCCCATGAGCTATGAAATGTTAAAAAAGAAAAAAAAATTAAACACATGGTGTTGCTGAGCAGCATAGCTCACTCTTAAACAACTTTCCCTTGTATGAAGTGCCTCAGAAAGGGACTACTGTGGAGTCTGTGTAAGTACTTGCCCTATGGGTAGTGTGATTTTGTTACAATCCTTCAAAAAACAGCTACACAGACTGTTACTGAATTCAATTATAAGAAGTCTCCAGGGTTGTTCCATTACCTCTGCCTTTAGTTCACAGTCTCAAATCAAAGCTTAAGCTATTCTTTTTTAATTTCATTCCTTGAAAAAAAAAAACCAACCATGATATGAACTTTCGTCATGGAAATGGCTCAAATACTCTTCTGCAGTTTCAACTGAATAAGAGAGCATTAGGAAAGTCTCTGCCTTTACAAACTTCTGCTAAGGGCAAGATAGGTTTCCCACAGCCCTGCCCAGATGCATGCTGGATGCCCAGGTTCTTGGAAAGTGCAGAGCAGAAGGACAGTGCCCGATGGCCTCTGCTCCGGATTGGGCCTGGACTGATACCAGACCTCCAGCTCTGGGCTGCTGTGTGAGCATCAGCCTCAGGATCAGCCCTTCCCCTGCCTTGCGGGGTCCCTCCTAGTGAGCTCAGAACCCCAAAACTGTCCAAACTATAAAAACAAAATATCGTTTCCCACAAATCAGAAATCTCACTTGTTATTCTGTTCTCATTGGCACTAAGATGCCTAGTAAGGCAGCCTTGCATTGCTTAGTGCTGACTTCAGCTTCCGTACATCTGTGTTTCATCTGCATGCATCTACGTGCATCTGCAATTAGGTTTATAATGACAACGAAAGGGTTAACCCAGGGAGCAGGTGGAAAGCAACCCAGCTGCAAAAAGATTTTTAAAAGTGGTAGGAGAACCCAGCCTGAAAGGGAAAGAGGCCAGCAGGCAGGCCAGGAGAGGAGAGGAGGGAGGGTATGAGAGTTGGGGGAAGATTGCCAGGGCCACCCTGGGGCAGGGGGAGCCAGCAGGCTGTTGCCTTGAGTGAAGCAGGTGTCTCCTGGCTGCAGCAGAAGTGGCTTTGATCTGTGGGCATACCCAGGCAGGGAGAGGGTTCCGCGGGGTGGAGACACTCTTTGGGGAGCTGACCTGTTTGCAGGGTTTGGTTCAGCTAGGCTTAAGCTCTCCTCAACTTCTCCAGGATCTTGCACGAGTGATACTTTACCTGGCTGGAGCAATGTTGTTATTTACAGAATTATTTTTAAAGGTCTTTAGGCCTCTTCTGGCTATAAAAATGGGAACTGAGCACTTAGATACCTCTCTAAAAATTGGTTCTTGCTGAAATTCCTCCCTCAGACCAAACCAGAGCCAAGCTTTCCGCTGAGGTTTGAAATGCGATAAATGAACTCTCTGTATTGTTGCCTTATGCTTTCAACTTCAGGCACCTCATCCAGACAGAAAAGTAATTGAAGACCTGAAGAAAGTCAAGAATTGGAAAGGAACAAAGAAGTCCTGTGGCCACAGCACAGAAAGAGGAGTCGGTGGCTCTGGATTCTGTTCCCAAACCTATCGCTCACTCGCTGTGTGGCCTTGAGCAATCCCCTAACGGGCCAATCCAGCTCCTAGTAAAGTCACTGGGAATTTTCCCATAGACTCCAGTGAATGCTGGATTGGGCCGGAGATTCCTAACACTCCCCTCATTACCCCCCCTGCAAAGCTGGGATAACAATATCCTTGTCTCACGGGGTAGTAAGGGGACTAATACATTAATGTTCATAAAGATATTTCAGATCTACAGATGGAAGGCATTATGACAGCACAAATTATTCTTAGTTATTATCATTCTCATGGTATTTCCAATTGTCTCTGCTCACTAAAGCCAAGAAGTTCCAAAAATCTTGTGAGAAAGTTTCTTCTCTGGAGATCGGACTCCATTTCTAGCCCAAAGATACACAGAAACAGATACATTCAGATGGCGCTGGAATGTGGGAATATTTACAGAAACAAGCCTCTGAATCTTCGGGGGATTTGTATGAATCCTGGAAGCAGAGGAGTGTGCGATGCTAGAGAAAGGGTAGGCCCTGAATTTTATAAAAAGCACCTAGAGCCAGTAGTCTAATAAGTAAAATAGTGAGGCCAAAATGATGAAATCTGACTCAGAGCTTGCTGCCAGTGGAAATTCTTTAAGCTCTGCTCCGTGGTATGTCAGAGCACTTTCACAGGAAGGGTGGACTCTGGCTTGAGTTCCTTGTCAAGAGAAAGAAAGGAGGAGTCCTTTCCCTCCCCACACCCCTAATTCCTGCTAGGAGTTAGTCAGGTATCAGGTCCAGGCATGGAAAAGCAACAAGGTCAGGTGAGTAGGCAGCAGATAAGGGATTTCACTGGGGAGAGGTCAGCATGAGCGAGTGGCAGCATATCATTTGGGAAAAGGAAGAAACACACTGCAAATCTCACATACACACACATTCACTCATACATATGTGTGTGTGTATGTATATACGCATCCCATAACACTACCTACAGTCCCCTGACCTGACTTTTGGATCTGTACAGCTCGGTACACTGTAACTATCTGACTTTAGCCATCCTCACTGCTAAAGATGAACACTGGAGAAACTCCACAGCCATAAAAGCCATCCAAAAAGACTGTGACGGATGCTGTCAGGAACACCGTGCTTTAGAAACCGGTGTCACAAATTCCCTTTCCCTTGTCATCTCACTCCTTCCCTACATGTAACCACTCCCTTGCAGGTAGAGATCTTGCTGTGCTGCTTTGGGAAAGCAGGTAAATGTTAATGTTCTGATGGATTCAGCTCTTTTAGCTCATGCATTATGTCAAAATTGGTCAAAGGCAGGAAATTAACCTCCCTCCCTCCCCCAACTGTGCACACACGCGCAGACACACGCATGCACAGCCACAGCCAAGGCCTTCGGCAAGCCATCTGATAGCAATCAGTATTTTGAGAAGTGATAGCTCATCTGTAGATTCAGCATTCTTTTGCAGCAGAAGGTATTATGCAAACTAGCCCCATTAGAAAAGCAAACATCAAAGCAAAACATGTTTTCGAAGAGACAAATGCATAAACCATGTGGTACCTGACACTGAAACAGAAATAGAATAATTACCCTTGCTCTCCATGGAAAGCATAGCTGCAGAGGATAATAAAGGCACCTCATACACTCTACCTTGTAGTTTCCTGTACTGCGCATGAAAGGGATGGTAGGCAGCTAGGCATATGCCTGAAAGGGCTTATACTGTCCTCCTCAATGAATGACAAGAGAACAGGAGCTAGGCTGCAGCTGACTGTGCAGCAGCACAGCTGTGCCATGCCCTCAGCACCGGCTGGAATGCAAGGTGCCACTCCAGCCTTAAGGGAAAGGCAAAAAAAAAAGTGAGTGCAGCTAAGGTTACACAATTACCTGTCTTGAAAGTGCACAACTTTTAAAAAATATGCATACCTCCCTGACCATAAGTAGCCACGAAGTATGCTCCATGGGTCCTTTGACTGAAGTCTAAACAGAGGAAGCTCTCTGTAGGCAGCCTTTTGCTCAGCAGTGGATGGATGCTGTCGCTCAGTCACTGCCACTGCAAAAAAAAAAAAAAAAAAGCCCTCATGGGCAGGATGGAAGATGGAAGGTGTGAAATGAGGCTTGGATGATGTTGTTACAGTGCTGGCAAAACAACACAGCCACGTACCACTAATTCATTTAAATCAAGAGCAGAGTAATTCAGAGACTATCAGGACTTCTGCAAAAGCTGAACAAACTTGCTTTACGGAGGAAGTGTTTGCTGAACTCCCCAGGACAAGTTGGAAGTACATACACACGCTCTCTCTTTCCTTCTCCTCAGCCCCCCTCTTTTTGTCTTTCAGAGCCCATTTCTCTAGCGCATAGATCAGCTATCAGGCTGAGAGAAAGAGAGAGTGTGAGATGGCCGACCTTGTCCTCCAGTGCCGAGGGCCTGTGGGTTTGGGCTAGGAACAGGAATTCCCTGTACAGACACTGAGTCTGCTGGAGAAGACAGGAGAGCCTGCTCCACAGAAGAGCACTTTGTTCACTGCCACCAAGGAAAACTTACACAACAGACACACACAACCATGGAAATATGAATATTTTAAAAGTGTGTTTTTTTCCTAGAAGACACAGTGCTCTTATTTCCTTAGGGGGGCAGTAAAAATTGGGCAAGAGCATATTGCCAAATGCATAAGAGTTAGTGAGGATATTAATCCTGCATGTTGTAGTTACAGAGAGCAGGGCACCAGAGCAAGGTCTGAATAGATCAACAATTCAGAACGAATTACTGACAAATGAAATGCCCACTGATCAAGCCTAGCAGAAAGGGGTTTTTTTAAGTCCTCTCTGTTTTTTAACATCTTTTCTGTCAATTCATCGCTTCTCAGACACTGCAAAGAATTAAAATTCTTTTTCCTTTGTGCCCAAAAAAATGTATATGCGCATCTGTGTTTGTGCGTGTATGTAATTTCTAAGTGCAAAATCTGAGGCAGATATTGATACCAGATAGTGCTGTTGTGCAGCTGTTTTGTGCTGCATCACCAGCACAGAGTAGCCCTTAAAACGACCTGTGCAGGCCCATGTGAATATAGATAAGATGGAGAGTTAGGTCTGTAGCCTTTGTATTGGGAAGCCTAGCCTAGCCTTCACATGCTCCCTAAGGTACCTTATTAACTGTTTGGAAAGGAATTCCTCTTGCTTTAACTGTCTAAATGGTAGGTGCCACACTAGATACCTGGGCTTGCTATAGATGCAACTGAGTGGTGACCCACCTTGTCTTCAGAGTCACGCCATTTCTCTTCAGAGTTACTCCATATATCTGTCCCGCTTTGTCCTTCCTAAAGAGTGAGAGCAGATGGATAGTTTGGACTTGATAGCTAACTTTTAGCTGGCCAACTTTAACTGATCGATCTCTCTCTCTCCGTACTTCCCTATCTTGCAAAGGTCACATCAGAAAACATTCATTAAAGGTTATGAGTTGCTTTTCTATTAAGACACATAACAAGAGCTTAGATGGTGTATTGGCACCGGTGAACATCCTAACGTTATTTTCCGCGGATTCAATGTTATAGCTCTAACCAGCAGCAAAACACAACCCAGTTCACAAGGATGTACGTCTGGACGTGCAGGCCATGCAAACGTCCCGAAGCCCATGGGCTAGAGGGGCCCAACACACCAGGCTATGGAAATGGAGGACAGCTGGAGAAAGCTCTGGTGGGAATGCTAGGCGGGTATTCCTACTTCATTCCTAGCACAAGGTCTCTGCCAGATAGACTATGCCTCTGTTTACTGATGGTCTTCTAACTTAAATTGGGGAACTGGCCTAGCAAATAGTCACCACAAGAAACAAAGTCAGCTTTATATCACCGTTCCAAACCCCACCTCCTAGACCAAGTCAGGAGCTTCTCGGTGAGAACCTCAGCTGCGGTCAGTAGGGTACATGGATACATTACCCAGTGGTTACCACTAAAATTTAGTTTCTGAGAACCACTGTGATTGTGTATGCATATATATGCACACACACAGAGACTCTGTATATTGTACATAACATCATGGTTTCATCTTTACTCAGTCCTTATTTAACTCTATCAATGACAGATTTTCTCAGAAAAGAAAAATGAAAAAACTCATCCAAAGTCCTGTACAGTACATTTTGAAAATCTGTGACTAGGTACTAGTCAAAGAAAATATATGCGGATAGGAGGCAAAACTCCTACAATCCTATGAAGAGTGTTGCACTGGAGATGCACTTTGCTTAGGTTACAGGTATCTTGCCATTCCTCTTGTGCCACATCACACTGCAAACGTTACATATCTCCACCATACTAATGTAAATAACCACACAACATAGAGTTGCATCCCCCATACTAGAAAGACTTAACCTTGTAGATCTCAGACCTCTTAGTTTCTAAGAAATGTTAGTATGATATTCCTTGGCTCATTTCACCCTTGCCTTTCCTGTCATCCATCTGAGGATTCCATTAGGGTTTTAAAAACATGAATTACTTCCCCCTGCCCAGCACTCCCCCGTCTCAGTCTTTCCCTCAAATCTGCTTTCCTGGATAGTCAAGGAATTTCCAATTAATGAGGTTAGTTCATTTGGTTGATCAGAGAAAGGAAAGAGCACATTAGCTGTAGATCAGGGTGAGGGAAGAGTGTGCATTCAGTAGTTATCCTGTTGGATCTATCATCTATGAGGTTCTTCAAAGGCAAGGGAGTCACTGAAGAGGGTGATGAGAGGAGAACTGCAGAAGCTTTACAGTCAGCTGGAAAAGCCTTCAGAAGTTTTCAGTGAGTAGGAAACTGAGAACCCATTGGACATTGCACAAAGGAGGGGAAAGTCAGTGCGCTGCTGAAAGGCAGTGGAAAAGTGGATGCCTGGGGTCAGGAAGACCAAGTCAAAGGCTTGAGGAAACAGATTGTGTGGTTCAAACTTTTTTTGAACCTAACAAATATTAATTTTGGTTCAAGTAAAAGGCTTAGGTTCCAAGTGGGTTCCTATTTTAGTTGGATCAATTCACATGTTTATAACTACAATAATTTCAAGGTATGCGATTTGTAAATATCAAATAAGATGAAATCTAGCATACTGCATATTTTGTTTTTTAATAATATCAGCCAAGTTTATTGGCTGTTGCATATAGTCTCTATTTCAGATGTATACATAAAATTGTCTTTCTTTTGTAGATTAATATCATTACAAAATATTACAGATGTTTCATCCTAACATAAATTATATCATGAAGGTCAGGATACCATTGTAATATCCACACACTGAACAGTGAAGGGGTGCACACAGCTTTTTATCAAAATTAGCCAAGTTCCAAAGACCTGTGGAACCCTCTGCCCTTAGGTGAGTTGGCATAGACTGTACCACATATTTTGGAGTCTGGGGGAATGTTTAATATACGTAAAGAGTTATGCTTTCATTTCTGTTAATGCCAAAGCTCCAAACATGTGTTTCAAATTCTGCAAGTGTACCAGGTACTTGGAGATCACAGCCTACTGTTTTGCTTTTGTATATGCCTTTTACATGCGCCAATAATGCAGTTGGATCACAAATAGAAAAACACAAACAAAGAAGTGGAAAAAAAAATCACTTGCTGTTTTAGAGACCTGGCTGAAGTCCATTACAAGTACAAATGCTGGAAGAGTATCATATAGTGTTACATTGTGCATGACTTCATAACCATTCACAGACTAGCATTTCTGTTGGCAAACTGCTACCAAACAGCATTTTTCTGAGCATCACTAGGATATGCAATTAATCTTGTTTGCTGGGCATCATTCCTTCACTTTGGGCAGCGAGTAGAAGACCCTAATGTGCAGTTATAGAAAATACCCTTTCAGTGTTTTTCCCTTGGCACATACACAGAAAATTCAACTAGTGGCTCTGGAGGAATCTCAAGCCTGCCACTTAGGTGGTCTGCTGCTGATGGAGAAGTCTGGATACCTTTATACTTGGGACATAATTTTTCTGTCACACTACGCTCACTGCTGAGAAATTCCAAGATCACTCTTTAAATCAAGCTCGAGGTTTCTCAAACACATAGTTTGAAAAAATCCCGAGGAATTATTTTTAGTGCTGCCACAGAAAGAGTCAGAGAATCCCTGCAGAGGTGAGGTTTAGCCTAGACGTACCACTAATTCATTTAAATCAAGAGCAGAGTAATTCAGAGACTATCAGGACTTCTGCAAAAGCTGAACAAACTTGCTTTACGGAGGAAGTGTTTGCTGAACTCCCCAGGACAAGTTGGAAGTACATACACACGCTCTCTCTTTCCTTCTCCTCAGCNCGCTGCCACAGAAAGAGTCAGAGAATCCCCGCAGAGGTGAGGTTTAGCCTAGGTATGGCAGTTACCAGAGTCCTAGGTGACTATAGGTGACACATTTCTTGTAGATTCTCACAGAAAGTCTCATTTCTTTCAGTCTGAACTCTGCTTCGGTCGTCATAGAGCTAAATGCTATGTCTTTGCCAAAAAAGTAAAACAAACAAAAAAAAAATCCGAAACAGTAAGCAGGACTGAGACTCAAACCAGGATACTCAGGTTACAGGGTACTTGTGTGTGTGCACATGAGTGTGTGTGTCTGTACACACTCTGAGATGTATAAATGCACACACAGGAAAAAATGCATGTTGTGCACTAAAAACATGCAGTATCTGAAATGCACAGAAACAAAAAGCAGCTATTCACCTTGTGTAGAGTGCCTCATTAGAGACATATACCCCTCAGACAAATGGAAGGAGAAACTTAAAAAAAACCCAGAAAACAGCAGCAGAATAATAGCATAGCCCAAACATAGTTTCGTCTGGAGAAGTAGTCATGCACATGAGAGCAGATTGGTTGTTCAAGACTTGCACCATGATGCAGGTACAGGCTACGTTTACATTATGTGTTAAGCTTGAAACCAAGAAAAGTTGCATCTAGTTGGGGACGGAGTAATCCAGAACTATCAGAATTGTGGTAGTGTTTCAACAAAGCCACATTCAAATATAACCCAGATGGGAAGAGATAGATACACACAGAGAGGAAGCGTTGCAGTGTCGAAAGTAATACATCTTTCATTAACCTCAAGAATGGTTATTTTGCTGTGAATAGTCCTGTAAGTCTGATTTCAGTTAGATGGCTTAATCGTTACAAAAAGGACAACAGAAGATACTGGTACTGAAAGAAAAAATCAGATATAACATAAGTGTGTATTCAAGGATCTCAAAGAAAAGAAGGTTCAACCAAGGAGAAATATCCAGGTGGAGAGCTAATCCCATCACCACAGCATCTAGAAAGGGAGCATAAAAGAGCACTCTCAGAAGCCCCTGATCAACAAAATACTCAGAAACCTGTTTGCTGTGGTTCCACCTTGATTACAGATAAATTAGCTCAATAATAGATAGTAAAAGGAGTACAACAGAAAAAGAACAATAAACTGTGTTCATACACAAAAAAGCTGAGGCTCACATCATTTCTGGGCATGTATTCCAGAATATGTAGGTGGATAGCATCTCTCTGTCCACCTATTTTAGGTAACGTCTTCACAAACACAAGACATGACATTGACACGATTCAGACAATTCCACAAATGTTTCCCCAAGAGAAGCCAGCAGATGGACAGTGTTTTTAGGAATTTACCTCCTTTAGTCTAGGATTGCTTCAGGTCACCCAAGAGGATATAAAAGCAATACATACTAAGCAATGGATATTTGGCTGGAATTGCTAAGTTTTCTCTGAAGTCTGCTAGTCTCCCAAAAGAGGGTGCAAAATCCCGTTTGAGCAGAATCATAGAATCATAGAATCATAGAATCACAGAATGGTAGGGGTTGGAAGGGACCTCTAGAGATCATCTAGTCCAACCCCGCTGCTAAAGCAGGTTTGCCTAGAGCAGGTTGCACAGGAATGCATCCAGGCGGGTTTTGAATATCTCCAGAGAAGGAGACTCCACAACCAGAACCAATCTCATAAGTCATGATATCCAGTGGAAATAAACAAATAACTTCAAGGACCAAGTATTTAGATTTTATTTAAAAAGTAGGTCCGTGAAAACGAATCATGCCTAAAATACCGCCAACTAGAATCTGCATATATGTAGATTGAGAAAACAAATTTTGAAAGCAGATATTCTATGCAAAAAATGATGTTATTGCTTATATTAGTTAAACATACCATAGTGCTTACTTTATTTTCTATTCTACCAAAGAGAAATACTGCACATAGCTTATCAATTTCAGTATTATAGGCTCTTGTTCATGATTTAAAAAAGAAAAAAAAGGAATGGGTCAAATACACATGAGCATGAATTTAGCTGTTTGTGTCAAGTACTTGTGTATTTTTTATACGTTTTTCCTATAGCATTCAAAAGCATAGTCACTATCCAGTGAAATTGTAGCATGAAAACCCCTATGGACTGTATGAGAGAAAGAATTCTAACACAACCCATCTTGATAATCTCAATCAGTTAAAGGCTTTGACTAAAAGAAATCCTTTAATGACCACCAAAAGGCATAGTCAAACCCATTCACTTTGTCCATCAAGTAACACTATACTTAGCACTAAGTATGAGCATAACTGTTTTGCTGAATCTGAATTGTGAAGAAAAAAAATGGCAGCAGTCACAGGATAGCCAACTGGAATAGATACTTCCTTCATGGGAAAAACATGGTTTAGATTTCCCTCTGAAATCCTCTTCTTAAGTGACAATTTTCAGGAACTGTTAGGAGAACACAGGCCCAAAAAAAAGTGCTTTGAAAGTATTTCTGTTCAGTCTGAAATATTCAGATTATTCATTCTGAAATATCACAAAATGTTCACCTCCCTTTTTACTACAATGACCAAAAGAAACCCCCAAAAAGGAAGCAGTGATGCTGCAATTTTTTTTTTTTTCACTGACACCTGAAAGGGCTTTTTTTTTTTTTCCACCAGCTATACCCTGTAGTGAGTTTGCCAGTTCTTGAGAGAACTGCTGGACTACTTATTTCATCTCCTTAAAAAATAGAAGCTAAAAATAGTGTATAAAGAACAGTTGCCATTTGGAAAATGAACAGACCTCATTTAAACAGATAAAGCTTCTCTGGTAACAATTACACTTATAATGAGTCAGTTAAAATGTAGTTCCTTTGTCAGCCCTAGTTAGAGAAAGGTGAGAATTGTATTTCTTAACATATTTCGTGTGAACACCTTATATAGCATGCGTCTGTAGCTGCAGAGTTTAAAATTTCTCAGACAGAGAAATATCTCCATCACTTGCTCCCGTATGGAAGCTTCTTCTCCTCCCAGTAGCTCGTGGGACCAGGCCAAGCCAAGCCAAACACACTCAGTTGGCTTCGCAGTTTCATCTGCGGCTTCGTCACATATTTAGTAAGTCACAACCGTTGATGCTCGTGTAACAAAGTGGATGCCACAGACCCACATACTAACACAGAGCCTCATTTTCTTTCCTTACCCTCAGTTACAGAGGCTTCAGTCCCAAAATACCAACTGGGACTTGTCAACACCTTTGCGCCTCAGTAACAAGGGCCTGTGTCTAAAGAGCATCCCTATTTGCAGCAATTAAATGTATTTCAGATATTCACATGTGCTGTGGTTACCCCATAACATAAGCATATTGGGGTATGAAGGGATTTAACTTTTCTGAGGCGTTGTCATCTTGCCACCCGTTTCATTTTAAAAATATTAGTCACACATCACTTCATGGGTGCGGGGATCCAAGTTTAACAGGATTCCTTGGGGACACTAAAAAGGCACATCAAGAGCAAAGCTTCAGGGACACAGACAGAAGGTTGATAAATATTTTCCACATGCTGGGTGCAATGGGGAAAAGAAATAAAAACAACAGCAGCCTTTGTATCCTTGACCCTTCGCCTACTGTGCGTTTTGGACAATCATATGCATGCAATCAGAGCCTAATGAGAGCCTGCGTGACTTGCCAAAGCAAAAGTTTGACCTCAATCAAAAAGTGATTTCTGCAGAGATCAAGGAGGATTAGGAAAAATGTCTTCCAATTTCTCATCAGGCCAACATTAACCAAGCCGAGGAAGTTATCCTGCCCCTGTAGAATCACTATTTTATTAAAGAAACCCTGCACTGAAGTTCTGAAGTACGCAACCAGCTGGTTACATCTGCGCTGAGCTGCCACTATATTTGATTTTTTGCTGAATCCCAGGGGATGTTCTATAAGCCTGATAACAAACATTTTGTTTAGTTGGGGTCTTTTTAAGGAAAAAAAAAAAGTCAAGATATCTACAGATTTTAACTGTCTAAATATATCATGTGATTCCAAACTTCTCAAGGTTTCATCAACTCCAGATATTTCATACTGCAATCTCCACATATAATTTAAATAAACTATTCCAGTTAGGAATGTGATCTTGCCCTTGTACAAGCAGCACTCTGCAGAAGATGCTAAATGTTCATGTCATTACTGTAGCATTGTAAATAAAATAACATGTCTGATATGCTTGCTACCAGCTAAATTAACAAAATTGCAAGGAGATGTTTGAAAAGGGAGGAAACAATATTATATTTTTCTGCCCAGAACACGAGGTGCCTGCATCCGTAGAAAACACTTCAGCTTAAGAACTGGAAATAACTTCTCAGGTGCCCAGTGAGATTGCAGATCTCCACTTCTGTGCTCCACTTCTGCCCACGAAGAAAGCTAGCCTGTGCTACAGAAATGAGAACACAATGTTCATGGCACGAACTCAGTTAACTTGTGGAGTGCTGAGACATAGTGTACATTCAGGGGTTGGGCACCATTAACTTTAATGAAAGGCTAGGATGTACATCCACAAGTTTTTACAGATGATGCATTAATGGATATGCATCATGCTTCCTAAGGGCACTAAATCTGCAAAACGGCAAACCCAAAATTAGACAGTTCTCACTAGAACACAATACATTGAACAGCTTGTTTCTTTGAGCAAATGGTTTTGCGTGAAGGAAATAAAAACTTCGGACAATACATATGTGGAATGAACATAAAGATAAGAAAAACACAGAGCTCTGCTTGTGACCCTGTGTAAAGAAATTTTATGTTTTGTGTTTGCAGTGTTTGCAACTTGCTGGGGTTTGAGATTTTCTTTTCTTTTTTTCTTTTTTTTTTTTTTTGAGGGTGGCAAGGCGGGTAGGGTATAAAAGCCCAGAGGAAAATAACCAAAATAAAAAGAAAGTAGAAAAAAAATCATAAAACCATTTGAAGAGGAAAATATGGCACTCAAACATAGCAAGTCCAACAAAAGAAATACCATACAGTGTAGTCATGTACCAGGATTAAGTGATTCAAGAGTGCCCCTCCTGACTGTCACTGTCACACTGCTGTAACAATGGGTTGGCGTGAGGGGAGAGGAGAATATATTTTAATTTTCTATTCCTTTTTAGTGGGCCATAAGTCTGTCTTCAGTTACACATGCAGTTCCTCCTTGGGGCCTTGGTTGCATAGTCACCTATAAATAGTACTTCTGTTGAGGGAGCTAAACTGTTAAAAAAGAACAGCACAAGTAGTTTTCTTACATTTTATCATACAAAACCCCATGCTTGGACTCAAAAGACAGGAAAGAAATTCAATTTATTTTATTTCTGATGTGAGGAAGGATGTTTGCCAGCAGGTGGTTCAAGCAGGGCCCCGAGGTCCCTCAGGCTTTGGTCCCTTCCATGTAAGCGGTCGCTTTTCCTCCAGAAGAGAAACTCTGCCTCTGGCAAAGGGCTCAGGACTGTGGGTGTGCGGCTGCCTCCGAGTGCACCCCAGCCACCACCTCACTATGGACCTGATGCAGTAGGAGAGAGGGAGGATGGGGAAAGAGGATCATCTCAGAACTGTGGACATTTCCAGAAAGGTTGATCCACCCTAACATGCTACCGTTGGCTAAATATGGAAAAGAGGGGATCTAATGAGCACCTGTTGACCCAGGCTAATCAGTACCTGCTCATGCAGGCTGTTTCTTTTATCCTGTAATTGACAACACTAATCTGCCCACCAAGTGCCTGTTTTCCTTTGGAAATTCATTTCACATTCTTTATCCAGGCAAAAGGGGCTAGGAGCAAGCGAGCAAGAAAGCAAGCAAGATAGAGAGAAGGACACAAGGGGAGAAAGAAAGAAAAAGAGAGAGACAGGGAAGGAAGGAAGGAAGGAAGGAAGGAAGGAAGGAAGGAAGGAAGGAAGGAAGGAAGGAAGGAAGGAAGGAAGGAAGGAAGGAAGGAAGCCTGGCTTAAACACTAAGACATGACACCTCAGTCCAACCTTGGAATCCCCAATTAGCAGCCACCCAACCACCCAACCCAGGAAACCAGGTTATTTAGGCACCCACCCTGGGCATCCTAGGTACCAGCCTGCCATCAGGCTAGAGGAGCTGGCCATCTAGCCCTGCCACAGCCAGCACAGCCAGGGCTGGGGCACACACCATGCACAGCTCTGTGGCAGAGCCAGCAATTGGAGCTGCCTGGCTGCCCCTTGGCTCTGGTGGGGGCAGCACCAGCGTCTGTGGCATGCTAGGGTCTCCTGTGACTCTGGGAATAATAGCCACCAGAATATTCTGAGAGTCTAAGAGACCCAGAGGGGCATTAGACATGCACTGTGATGTGGGAAGTGACAGCACTTAGGTGTTAGATACTAGGTTAGTCACATGAGCACTCACCCTAGCCATGATCCTAAGGAGATTTGAATCCACCCAGATGAGAGGAGCTCCCCTATCTGTACTTCACAAGATGACGTCTCATTAACTCAAATTCTGCCAAATGGTGTCTTCCTTTCTTGTGCTGAAGATGACCGAGTATATATAAAACCACATCAGGCAGTAAGACAGAGAAGCAATTTGAAAAATAAGCCTATAAATATATTAATTAAGGCACCTTGATGGTATCTAGAACTCCTTCTTGGATCACAGTCCCTGCTCCTAAGTTTATTCCTTTTTAGTTTTTGTGAATAAATTACTGTTTAATGTAAAACACGCAAAAAAATGCAGAAGAGGGGGCCAACACTGAGAACCACATTTGAAATACAAAAGGGTAAGCCCTCACAGTTCTTTGGAAAGAGTACCATATAGCAGTGTTCATGTGAAAAAACCCTTTGCAACTGGAAAATTACTCATTCAAGAAGCTAATGGGTTCAAGGTGATGGAGATGCATTGACTTGGACACTCAATCTCCAGGTGGGGACATCGTGCTTTCAGCATTCCCTGTTTGGACACTGTAAAAGAGCTGCACCCTGCCCATTACTGGCAATTTCGGTCTCCCTTCTGAAGCCTCAGCAACACAGGGGTGCAGGTTTCACCCTAGGGGTCAGTCCTGTACAAATTGGGCATTACATTGTACAACATGTGGACACTTTTGTCCTCATCTCATCTCACGTAGAGCTAGCAATGTATGGCTTATTATTCAAACTTTTCCCTAAGGTCTGATTTTTTCTTGCTGTACATCTCAACTACATTCACACTATTCAAGGTTATTTATTACAAGGTTTCTCACAAGATCTCTCCATTCCAGTTACGCCAGCACAAAGAATTCATTTTCCCACCTTAGCTTACATACCCGTTGATGCTAGGTGGCATGGTTTGATAGTTAGTACAAAATTTAATGGAGGTTTTAACACAAAAAATAAGTTGGCTTAATAGAAATATATTTCTTTATAGCATTGTAGACACTGACAACTTATTACATTCCCTGTATACTGCTACAAATATTAGAAAAGACTTTTTTCTGAGAAAATTTTATGCAAAAATGTGCATGTAAGTTTTTACATAGGTTGCTACTGGTGTTCCTGTGACTTCATCAAAACAATGCATTAACACTGAGACATAATGTATCCTACCTCATTTTCACTGGAATATCTGTGGGGAGAGGACTGTGACTGTCTCAGTTCTTTTAATGTAACTAAAATCCATTGCTTCCAAATGGAAAAACAGTATCATCTTGATTTCCCTTGTGATAGTTATTTTGTATAATAGAAGGAAAGTATTAGTAGTAGTACCACTGTTATTAAATGAAAAAAATGTCTCTGTTCTCTGGATGACTTTCTGCCTCAGATGACAAAAAAAGAAGCAGAGTGGTCAGAGAGGAGTTTGAAACACATGTGGCTTTATTTCCTTACTTCATGCTTAACTGAACCCTGGTATTTAGCATGTATGGTTCTGTCCAACTGGAAGAGCTGTGAATCATCATGAGAGACCAAAATCACAAGCATTACTTCTAAGGGGTTAATATCTGTACTCTGAGAGAGATTCTCCAGTTCTGTTAATTAAAAGGGGCTTTGTAAGCAAGTTGCTATTGTTTTAAAATGCCAGATTACCTGTGTAGCCGACAAGGAGATAAGATAATCATAGACCAGAGCTAGTTTTCATTTTCATTTCCTCATTTTATTAGATTTGGAACAGTGAGAGTGGGCTGCAGTGATTAGTACAAACAGGAGAGCCACACTTAAAAGCTGTTAGGGTTTTTGTGTATCTGTTTAATCTCCCCAGGCTAAGAAACAAGTCTATCCTTGCATGTTTACAGTGCCTGCTAAGCATAACTGACAAGGATTTCCAGGTCCAACTTTAAAGGGCAGAGATCTTGTCCAAGCCTTGGACAATTTACGTCAGATTTTTGTAATCCACACTGCTATCAAAAGCCATAAAAGGGTCCCCCTCCACGTAATTCAAAATGCTACTGCTAACCTATTCTTTCCTGTTTGTGCCTGTGTGCTACCTTTGGTGTAAGCCCTTCCCCTTTTTCACTGTATGCAGCACAAATTTCTTGGCCTTATCTTCAAAGGCCATCACAATTTCGCCCCACCCTACCTCTCCCACTGGGTCTTGAACTGAGGTTAACTCCCACCTCACTTCACAACGCTACGCTTTGTGCTCTGTCCCACTCACCGCCAAAGTTTCTAGTCAAAGGCACCTCCTGAAACATAACCTTCCCCCTTCCAGGCCCACAGCTCATAGCCCAATGAACAAAGCAGGATTGAGCTGTATTTAATGGTCCTGGCTAGTGGTTGTGGGGCTCCTTCAAAACGGGGGAGCCATGCTCTAGATTTTGCTCTGGGATGCTGCTGAGGGGTTGCAAGATCGCTTCATGCAGCAGCAGAGCTGACCTCAGCTCACTTGAAATGTTTGTGCAACTGCAGCCTCACATTCAATAGGTAACAGGATCTCAAGCAATGTTGGTATTATCAAGTCAGGTTTCTTATGGTGCAATGAGGTCTGGGGATTTAGAGATTAGTGTGCAGAAGAATTTATTCTTTTACTTTTCTACCATTTAGGTCAGAGTGTAACCTCAGTTATCCAGGGAGATTTCTCAACATGTACATTTATTATTGTTTGGCATCAGACTCAGCAGTCTGATCCTTAGCTGTCAGAGATCCCCCATCTATATCACTTTTTCCATTGCCGGGCAATGCAGTTGATTGGCGCTCATCTTGTAGCTTGTAAAATAAGAGCACATTACTTCACACTGTGCATGTACTCCTGAGCAGAATCCCAGCAAGATACCATGCACAATGTTTGCAGAAAATTGTTGACACTTCCCCTAAATGTGCTGGCTGCTAGTGTGGGCTTGCCTATCCATCCACCTAATGCTCAGGTTTGACAGTAGTGTGTATTCAGCATGTCACGGAGGTGGTACTTAAAGATACTGGCACAAGCAAGGCAGGTGGAGCCTAGGAGGCTTTTCCATTGCCAACAACAGCTGCCCTTTTTACCCAGTCTCCCCCTTTTTTCTCTTTTTTGTGTGTGTGTTTGTGTGTGTGTGCGCGTATGTATGTACACTGAAGATTTGCTTCATTGCAAATGCTTCCAGGAAAGTAACATTTCTGTCTACAATCCAAGTGACTTGTATAAGAGCCGGCCATTGGCATTTGAAATCTAATTACAGTTTTAATCAGATTCATACGAGTACCCAGTCAGCCAGTTCAGTGGGCTATCTAAAGCCTCGTTATGGAGTCATCTTTTTAGCCATATCAATCAGTCTAACAGAAGCAGGATGTCAGTGCTGGATGGAGATCTTCCAACTGAGCTTGTGTTGTTCAGAATTAAAACTGAGATGAAATTCAGAAGCATAAAGGGCATTCATGTATTCTATTTAGCTTTTCATTATAACAAAAATAATTTAACTTTCAGATTTCCTATGCATGTCATACATGACAGATAAATTGACCAAAGCAAGAACTGGGTCTGGCACTAAAGCTATATAAAAAATAGCTATCCTTTTCAGACTGCTTTATGTGAGTAAATAGAAGCAAATGATCTATTAATTCACTTCCTGATCTATTTGTTATGTGTTCATGGCAAGGACAGGTGGAGGTTCAGTGATTAAGAAAAGGAAAAACTTACCAATCTAATGTTGTCTACAGTTATTAATTCTGCCAGATCATGCTTCATCTTGTCACAGGACTTCATGAGGGCACCTGGCTTTGCCACAGCTTTTCTCCTCTATTTTCCTTTGCTTCCTTTGTTTTTCTTCCCTGTCAACAGATATTTGCACTGAATTTGTTTGGATTATAAATGCCCAGTGAGATAAGACCTGAAATGGAAAGTTGATGCTACAAGGTATCGCCAACATGAATCTTACCAAAAGCAAACATGACACTTCTCTAGTCCCAAAGTGAGACAATTTCATTGTGCCTTTTAATCACTGCCACAATCAAAACACAGCCTTGCTGCCCCACACTTTTCCCACCAAACCCCAGAGAGATCCGCTCTACTTTTAATGTTTTTAACACTGATGTCCCTCAGCTGCACCCTGCTGTTCTCCTGGAATTCATAGGGAGCAGATGTGTACTTGAAGGTGCCGTCTGGTGAAGGTACCCGAAGGAAACGACCAGCTATAAAGTTGCAACTTGCTGGCCATATTCATTGAGCAGAACAGCCAGATGCATCCTGATTTCTAGGTTGGTATTCTCAACAGCACTTATGCAACTGCTAGATGTACTCATACTGCTAGGAGGCCGGTTTTGCCCATACTTATTCACAACTGAGCCTGTAACCTTCACAGGAAGGAGTAGTGTTTTATGTGCTGCCCAGCACCTCTTCCATGGTTTTAGGCTGGTACAGTGATCCAAAAGGTAACAGTGCGAACACACACATGCATGCATGTGCTGTGTGAGTGAGGAAGATCTAAGCACCTAAACACTCCTAAAGTTACCTTATGCATTTGCCACTAGAACGAATTAGGATCTGCACAGAAGATGGGACCTTCTAAATACTGGGTAGTGCAGTGGCAGGCAAATCATACCAAATAGCACAATACTTTCCATTATACACTAATCACCACATTTAAAATTGTTATCATCAGATTATGTGGATGCGTGATTCACAGCCCACTCCCTGTCTCCAAAGAATCAGTTTTTAAGCAGGCTGCCACGCGCCTACTGCACCTGATTGTTTCATCGGCACATTCCAGCTAACAAAGGCAGACGAGCCGGGACAGAGCCCGGGACACTGATACACTTGTTCTATCCCCACAGGTGTAGCAGCCTTCTGTTTTGAAAGCTTCTAGGTGTAGGCGTTAGGGCTGCATTCTTTCTTTAATTTGTATTCACTTCTTTTGGAGTCAGATGGAACAGCAGCCAAGTGAGGAGTGCATAGAAGGAGCCAAAACCCACATTCAAGGAGCCCTGCTAGGACACAGACCGTTACGGCAGACCCTGAGCCCTTGCTCTCAGACGGAGGAAGAAGAAAGGGAAAAGAAGGGAACAGTATGGGGGTTTTGAACATTAAAAGATCCTTCCTATCCTCACGCATTTTAGGTCAATATTGCTGACAAAAACTATATTCTGTATAAAATAAAGCAACAGGTAGTTCCACATGAATGCGTATTTTATGTATAATTATTGGTACAAGCCATTATTTACATGGTAGTATAGGCGTACATTCCATATATTTTATGTGTAATTATTAGAACCATCCCTTATTTATATGGGACTACAGATGTACACACTGGTTTATTGTCAAACAAGCAGAGGGGAGACCACATTCTCCTCTCAGTTTACACCATCTCAGGCCAGAACGGACATTGTACCCATCCAGTCTGACCTCTCGCACTCTCACACGCTAACTTGCTCAGTTGCACCAATTATAACTCGGAAGTCCTAGTCCCCAAAAGTCAATAGTCTTCTAGATTAATGCTTGGGCAAGGTGTTGAATTGTCGGCACTAAATACTGAAGTCACTTATGTAGTTGGAGGACAGCTGTGTCAGAGGTGACACGTCACCTCCTGAAGGGAGGGCATAGATCACTCTACACCCCACATAGTCACTGCAACCCCTACCAAGGTGGCCACAAGATTTCTTGTAATGAGTCTTGTGACAACCACTTGTTCCCTAGGATTTTTATGGAGTTTCACCAGCTTCTTGTAAATGAAGTTACTCTGTCTGCATTGCATTGGAGCTCTTAGCCAGCCAAATAGGAGATTAGCTTAGGTCGCTGATGCTCACAAAATGTTTGTCAGCAAACTCAGATTTGTATGAAAATTCAATTTGAACGGGAACAATTTTTCATGGTCCATAAAAGGTAGTATAAGGTGAGCAAAGCTGACATTCACGACTCTCGCTCATAGCTCAGTGCTCTGTGTTTAATTCCCCACAGATGTAGCTAAGAAATTACCCTCACATTTATTAGAGAAAATATTCAGGAGGGCAGATGCCTTGCAGTTCCACCTGTTTTTAAAGCCAGCTTTGGATAAACACAGAATTCTGCAATTTGAGAAAATAGCTTACAAATATCTTCTTTCTTTTTCCTTTTCTTTTTTTTTTTCCGCCAACCCAGAATTCTGTTATCTTATACTTATTTTGATAAGTTACCTTCAGCTTCTCTGTCTGCACATGCAAGGAAACAAATCCAGCCCCACTTCCAATGCAAGTTTAGACAGCATGGTTAAATTAACAACTTGAACATTAGAAAAGAGATTAGGATAATTAATGCCAAGATGATAGAACTAAGAATGTTTTGTACTGTAGGTAGGGCCACTATTTGGGAGGCCAAAAGAGGAGTTTTACCACCAGCCTGCAACAGGTTCTAACAGTGGAGCTTGAAAACTGGAAGCACGCTTTCAAAAACATGTGCCACAAGCTGATCCTCCAACCTCAAGTGGAAGCACCTGAAATATGCCTTGTTTTCCCCATTTTAACATGAAGAGTTATTAGATGCCCGCATTATTTTAGAAAATTAAGCATTTATTTGGGTTACTTTGTGTGCTTCATCTCAGAGTTTGCCAAAGAAACACAGGTTTGACACCTTAAAGGACAGAGCTGCTGCCATCAAAAGCCCAGAAATCAATTCAAAGTTTTTTTGGAATTAAAGAAACATTTCATTTCCTTGCTCCAGGGCCTGTTCAATGCCCTCCCTAAAGACACTGAGATCATGAAATATTATTATTATTTCTTGATCTGGAATTATTATTCACTGTCAAACTGCCAAGTTCTTCACACAAAATGCACTACATAAAATTATTCTGGGGATTAATGGCACTGGTTATACAGACTCAGTTGAATTTCAGGAAGAGAGTTTCAAAGCCAAGGGAAAAGGAAGATGCTTAATTTGTGTCTGAACCATTTACAATGTGCTAACTCCAGTGAAGTAAGACAGACAAGAATCTTAATATTTTAAGAGGTATTTTTGCAAGGAACAAATATAAGCTTTGCAAAGTCCGGTTTCAGAGTTCTTCAGTCTTCCCAGAGCATGTAGCTGAAGAGGCTACTTCCTAAAACCGAATGAAATCACCATTCCCAGTCTCATGATAGTGCTTGATTTGCACAGAGGTGGACTGATGCTTATCCAGAAGGTACTCAAGGGCTGCTGGGTGGGCCAGAATCCCACCTGAAAAGTCAAATTTCTCCAGAAAGACCCTCCAGCTCCCCCAAAAAGGAACGGAAAGCTGATAACCTTTTTTAATTAAAATATTGAGTTTGGCTGTCCTGTGTTTTAACATAAAGTTTGCTGTTACTATGTCTGCAACCTTCTTTGACAGATGCAAGAAAAATGGATTTTAGAGAGAAGCATATGAAATAGGGAAGGGGGAATTCTGACAGTTAGATACATTGTTAAACCAGCAAGTAGAAATGGCCTGATTTTGAGAAGTGCTGAGAAGTCAGGGTCCTATTAGTTCCCATTCACATCACTGGAAATTTGATATGCTAAAAACATTTGAATTTATATTTCCTTAACTGTCTTATCTTGGCACCAGAATACACGTTATCAAAGCCTTCTGTTCTTCTGTTGTAATACCCAACCTGAGAGGGCATGAAAAGACTCATGCTCAGAGGACAGAGGTTCAAGACTCCGCCAAACCCCAGCTCTCTTAATGTCTGGAGTTAGAGCTGCTCACCCTAAACTGGGATACCGAGGACTAATTTCATCTGAAAACCCAGACTTTCTGTTCCCTAGTCTCTGCACCCAAGTGTGAACCTAGAGTAGAAGACAAGTCAGTGACTGAAGAAGCTGCTCCCTGAATTGCAGAGCTGAGGCCACCAGAAACACATTCAGAGTCGTTCACCCATCTGTTCTCAGGAGAAGATGCTGGAAAATCACTTCATCAGGGCATTACATCCCAAAGCAACATTAGCTTCGTTTGATCTGCAAACTGCTCTGTCCTCAGCAATTTGCGGCTTTCTGTGTACCCTTACACCTCCAGCCTGAATCCATTCAAAAAATATTCCTCCCCCAAAACACACATCCTTTTGTTTATTTTTACCTACCCTCCTGTCTGTTTAGCTCTACACTGCTCTATTATGTGGTCGCTGTGTTTTCCAGGCAGATTTTCCTCATCTAAGAGATCTCTCAAGTGAAGGCTATTTGAATAAATGAGGATGACATAGCCCACCCACCCTAAGCCCTCTATCTGTCTTCTGAGAGCTGGCCTTTACCAACAGCCAAGAGCTTGTCTTTGGATGGGAAAAGTCTAAAGGGATTCCGTTACTAACATGACTAGCTGCAGAGGTTAGCAAATTAATAATTTAGATATACAGGCAAATAAAGCCCAGATATCTTAGAAAAATGGACTTTTGAAGACTTCTTTTCTTGCCATAGAGCATGACCTAATCCCGGAACTAATTTTTATGATCTCTGCAAATCCAAAATATAGCTCTGGGAATCCTCAGAGTCCCTAAGTCCAACCAGACCAAATTACAGCATTTCAGTTTGCGTGTGCACACAGAGAAGGTGCCTTGGGCCTTGTGGATGTCTCTGTCTGAATGAGTACTTCCCTGAGATGTCCTAACAATCATAGCAAACTGGTATTTCACTGGGCGGTGGACTTTTATTTCTCTATCAGACTCGCTCATATCAGTATTGCAAAGCTTATACTTGCAGAAGTAGGATCGGGTTGTTGCTGAAAGAAACATTGACAGGGAAAGGCTTTATGTATTGATACAGTGAAGAGCTACAAGAAGGATCACGCCAAGTGATGCTTGGAGGTGGGGGCTGGGAGATGGAGGGACTCTTTTTGTACTGAAGACTTTGCTGAATATCAAATGGCAGGTATCAGAGTGACAGCTTTTGTTTTCGTAGCCTATTGAAAAGCTAACGAAGTAAAGAAGATATAATCATTCAGGTAAAGCAGGATACAAAGCAGGCCAGGGCTTGCACTAAAAATGCATAAAGTTATTTCACTAAAAGACGGAGGCACTTGCCCATGGCAGGTGCAAAACTTAGGCAGTGCTCTGATTGCCTCGAGAAAGGAAAAAACCTGCAGAAAATGTTGGGACATGTTCTAAGCCTCCTCAACAGCCATTCTACGTTTTTCCCCCCTTGCTTTCTCTTTTTTTTTTTCCTCATTGAATACTTTAGGTCGTATCTTTATTGTCTGCCAGCAAAGGCTGTGGTTTTCAGGGCTCCAAGCAATTGAGGAGGGAGAGCACACACAAAAATCTTCAGCGGTTTAGAGAAGTCTCTGAATCAGGAGATTTCTTTTCATGACGAAGATGATATGGCAGGGTTTTAAAGTATGTGTCTGCTGTAAACCGGAGAAAGGACAGTATTTGAGGCTGACTCACGTCTGTCTGACTCTGCTCATGGGTTGAAGGAAAAATGTCAACCTCACCTCAGCTGCCACTTGAAAACTCTGAGTGTTTGGTTTCCTTGGTTTCCCCTTGCTGTTAGGTGTTCAGGTCCTGCTGCTTTTGAGACACATTTGCCCCCATTGCTCTCAGCACGCATCCGTATTGTCATCTCACAGCGTGCCCTGGTTTGCGCCAGCTTCCTGGCCCCCTCACCTTCCAGTCAGGGGGTATGTAAACCCCCTTGCTTGGGGAAGCAAGAGCATGGAGCGAGCCAGGGTTCGGCCGCTACCTGCGGTACAGGTGGGAGCCACCGTGGTCCCTGTGGCGTGAGTCAGGCCCCAGCAGCAGAGCCCTGTCGACAGCTCGGTACCACACGGGTCCGCTGGAGACTGAGGGCCTGTCTATGCCCAGCAGGACCCTCTCACCCCTTGGCTTTTCAAAGAAAGCGCCCAAAGTTCAGGCCCAAGTGTTGCCACATGATATGCTCCTTCACCCATCCCCTCCAGGTGGCCAGGCCCAGCTCTCACATGCACTCGGCAGAGACCACAGCCAAAACCAGGAGGGCAGTTTTTGTTCAGATCAGTGTCTGTAAAGCAAGGGTGAAAGGACACATGGGAATCAGTGGAAGTTCTTGCAAAGCAAAATCCTTAAGACTCGATGAATCATTGAGTAAAGAACGTCTCAAAGTTGCCAGAAAACACAGAAACAGACAAAGGAACTCATTTGATATGAGAGTAGTCAAGAGATGCCAGTTTGTTTGGCCAAACCCATCACTGGGTGATGGCACATTGATATCTGTTTTGCTAGCTGCCTTCTTTTGAAATGGTTGGAGACTCCCACTGAAAGCAAGAAGCAGTGGGGATCGTGTTTAAAGGAAGCTACTAATTTGGACTGGAAATTGAAGGTACTTAAAAACAAGTTCAACTTCTCACTATTATTGGGGGGAAAAATGGAAGCAGCCAAATTTACGTTATACCTTATTGCTCAAGCTCGGCAGTACTTGGAAGACTCAGAAGCAGGCACTGACCTGCATACATTTTTCCAGTCCCAGCCCTTGATGATATGAGTAAGAGACAGGAAAACAGAGGAAGCTTTGAAAAACAGAGGCTCAAAGGACAGAAGTGCCTGAGTGAGTAGTTTTCAGCAGCAGCTGCCATGCACCAAGGATCATACAATCTAGAAAACTTCCTTGCAAAGCAGATGGCAGAGGTGCTTCAGTCAGGAAGAAAATTCCCTCTTGGATGTAGTTTTGTTTGTTTGTTTGTGTGATTGATCCCCACGCACAAAAACACACACCTGTCTCTCTCCCTTCCTCACTCACACACACACAGCCAGGAGCAGATTTGTGTAGGAGAGCCCTTCAGTAACGCAGCTCCTCCTGTCCCAGCAGCTCCTCGCTCTCCCTGGCAGCCACTGAAGCAAATGGATCACCAAGTGCTTCCCTGTAGAGAGGAATTTTGGTGCCTACAGGTAGACGGTGTGCAGGGGAGAGGCACGGTTATTGCAGCGGTTTCCTGTTAGCCTGCCATTCAGCAGCCTTCCAGGCACGCTCCTTTCCTCGCGAGGCAGGCCACAGCACACTTGATCTTTCCACATCAAACCCAAACACTTCTTGACTTCTACCTCCCTGTCATCCTTTTCCCCTCATTTCCCATCCCGAGTTCCTCTCCTCTCCAGGTGCATGTTTTGAAATAATTCACCAATCAGAGCCTCCCTCTGCAAGCCAGATAAGCCATAGAGCCAAGGGAGAAAGAGATCAAAAATACCACTTTTCTTTTGGCAAAGCTCTACAGCCTGCAAACTTGTAACTACCAACCGTCTAGAAAGCAATTGTGGTGACTGCTTGGACTTGGGCCGTCTGTCATAAGCCAAGGGCTGTAGCTGAGAGCAGAGCTTCAGTGTAGTGCAAGTGGATGGAAAGAGCTCGGGCAAGTAAAATGAGAATAAAGGTGTACAGCCTGCAGTCATGTCTATTTGAGGTAATACAGTCCCCGCATTGCTGTAGGTCCACTCCATGTAAGACTCAGTGCTTTTAAAGGCATGTAGACATAACTTAGATTCCATGTGGGGTTTCAAACTACAACACTTTCAGATTCAAATTCAGATTCACAGATCCATGGCAATACATCTTTGTTCAGCCAGCCTTGTTGGGATAAGGACTTGAAACAAGAAAATGCCTGAAAAAGTTGTGTTCATTACTATCTGCATGGAAGTTGATCAGCAGTATGAAAAAAAGCATCAATAAACCACCAGAAAAGATACATAACAAATAAAAACATGGAAGAAAACTAGTGGAAATGGCACAAGAGCTTAGAAATTACGGAAACAGACTGGCTAAGAACAGCACGCCAGTGAAAGCCCTGTTTGCAGATGAGAGACAAATGTGTTCATAACTCTAAAGGTCTCCTATCACCTTTGTACAGAACTCTCTACAGCGTAAATAAGATGATACGTCAGTGAGGCCTGCTCCAAGTAAGGAAGATGTGAACCCTTGCTGATAGCAGGGGATTTTTCCACACAAAGGAGGATAGCTTGGCAGGGGAGACACAAGAAAATACTGGACACAGAATTACAGTGTGATCCAAGATCTTCTCAGAGCAGGATCTCCATCCAGATTCCCAGCCTGCCTGTCCACACTCAGTCACTTGGGCCAAGGAATATTTTATGTCAATAAACTCAGTTCTTTTCCAGGGAATAGGAAATTCATCCAGTGTGGATGAATTGGCTGACATATGAAAGGAACAGCTCCAGAGAAAATTGTTCTAATTACACTGTAGGAGAGGGAACACAAGCAACCAGTAGAAAGTAAAAAACTCAAGGGAAAAGGAAAAGCTGATTCCGAAAGAATAAACCCAAAAGAGGAGCGTGTATCTGATGTGTCATCAGCGTACTTTGCACTTCTCTAAGATGGAGGGTTGTGACTTGTTAACCTGTTGTTGCCTTCCTCTGGGATGAACCGCATACCACACATCAGGAATCTCCCATCCTCTAGCCAAGGACTGACGTCTGCAGGGACCACACATTCCATTTGACTATAGATAAAAACAGAGTATCTGATTGCATTTTTTAGCAGAAATCGTGATTCTTGAAGAACTGCCCTATTTAAAAAAAAACAGCAGCCACAGGTGCCTGTTACATGGTGAGAAGGAAATTCCAGGGGGAAAAAAAAAAAAAAATCAAGAAAAAAATTCCCCATTTTAGGTTACAGATAGCCATCAGACCATCCAGATCCTGGGCTAGTAGGAAGCATTGGGTATTCTGAGCTGTATTTAAAAGGAAAACTAGACTTTCTCAAGCTATTGTTCAAAAGCAACCTGAGAGGACTGAATTTTTCTGTGAAGAGCTGCTCTGACAAGTTTTCTACTACTGAAAGCGGCAGATTACTCCTGAAGTTTCATAGAATCATAGATTTCCCCTAGAATCATAGGTTTCCCCTACTTGGTGCTCAAATCTGAGGAAAGGTTTTTGCAAGAAGTCTTCTCCACTCTGCTGAGTGAGTAATCTTGGCATTGGTTTGACCTTAAAGGCATACTTTCACTAAAGGCCCAAATCAAACTGGCATCAGAAGAGTGCTTCCCTGATTTGCTCTCTCTGACTGCTATATTGCAGGGGTGAAATGCCACCAAACGGACTAAAAAAAATATTGAAAATTGTTTTGTAATTATTTTGGCAGCACATTTACTGCAATTATGAGGAAATTGCATTTAAACATGTTTTATGGGTTTAATTTTCTGTTCAATTAATGCAATTGTTTTGCAATTGTTAATTCTTAACTTTAGCTCAAATATTTAATACCAAGGGAGAATAAATTTTTTAAAGAGCTTTACGGAGCTGATTTGTTGTGTGTATAACAATGAGATCAGGTTGTTATAAAATGAAGGGATTCTTTATTAAACAGTCAGCTTTACTGATTTTAATTGCAAGCTGCATCTTTACATGGCACCTGTACATTCTGAAGTGTTGTCATAACCCTCAGAGCTATGTAAACAAGCAAGTCCTGTCGTGTTGCTGGCTGACTCCAGCAATCACAGAGAGAGACAAAGTGATCTCCAAGGAGTCAGGTATACATACGTATATCAAAAAAAAAAAAGAGAAGAAAGTAGGTAAAGAAGGAAGGAGCAGTGGTTAAGCAATAGGACAATTAAAAAAAAATATGTTTAATGGGGAAAAAGGTGAATCACTTCAAAACTCAAAACGAATACAAGATGAGCACATCTGAACAGCTAAATTCCTGAATCCAAACCCAGTTTTCACAGGTGCTGGGGGATTCTGCGTTCCACAGAGGTAAAACCTCTGGGAAAAAGCCCACTTCAGTGTCTACGTTTTTTAATCCTGATTGGAAACCGGGGCCCTCCTATGTTCTTGCAGCCAATTTTGAAACATGTAGTTCTCAGCAGCAGTTCCTCTGGTTAATCCACAGGTTTTTAAAAGGAAGATTTATAAGTCAGTGCAGTGCTGGTAGGAGTATGAGCAGCCAGATTCTTAGCTGGCATAAATCAGCATCACTCTACCAAGGTATATTGTGCAACGTTGATTTACACCAGCTATGAAATTAGCCCACAGTGCTCTGCCATGAAAAAAATATAACTCCCGGCAGCAAAGAGGTGAAAACCTTCAAGCTAGTCTGATATTTATCTGTCTGGACCAGACAGATTTTGATCACTGTCGTGTTCCCCTTGCATTTATCCATCTAGTGCTGCTTGGCTCCAGAGACAAAATTTTCAGAAGAGATTAATATTAGACTGAACAGCTTATACAGTGGGACCAGTGTGAAGCTGAAGCTAAGTAGGTTACAAAATCTTGACAGAGTCTATTCATTCCTAAGTTACAATATGCACTGGGCTCTTTCTGACAGAATGTGATGCACCCAGAGGAAAAGCAGACTTTCAGGGAAAAGGTAGACTTTCAGGAAAGAGACCGAGGCTGTTGGTGTGTCTGTAAGAGAAAGACTGAAAAAAAAAAAAACCCACCAAACCAAGAAATTTTGCCTGGTGATCTCTGCCAGAGTTTGATTTGGACTGTTTGTGTTCTTGTCCTTCAATCATTTGCATCTGAGAAGCTGGTAACCTCTCCCTGTGACGGTCCCTCAAACCCTTGTGACACTGGCTTTGAGCTTCAGAGAAGCACACAACTTTGGGAAATAAGTACAAATATCCTGCCTTTTGCACTTCCTTTATCTGCAGCCCTTAATAATAAAAAAACCCCTCTTAAACAGAATTAAAATATTGAGGCAAGCATCAGAGTCCTTTAGGTCTAATGCATGCATTGTGGCGCACAGTTTTATTTAATCAAACCATCTGCAGCAACAATGAGAAACAACTTGATTGTATGTTCAGACTTTGCTTAGAAATAACCAAAGATTTGCCAGAAAGCAGTCTTTGAATCAGCCACAGTGTTCTCAGACAGTTTGGGAGCCACTCTCAGATAAACCCTTTCAAGCAGTGATTATTCAAGCCATGCCAGCAATATCTGTCTGCAGCACACTTTCCTTTGCTGTACTGTGTGATCAGACAGGAGTTTCCATAAGTCATTTTCTTATTGATGGAAATCAGAAATGATGCCTCCACCACTCTTCTCCCAGACTTTCTTGATACCTTTTTCCCAAGGCCAAAACTCCTTGGCACATGCACAAAAACCCAAGCAGTGCTAGCAGACGTTGCTTTTTCTTTTTTTTCCCCCAGAGTTTCACCCATTTTTCAGCTTTTGATTTTGTTTTACCCCAACAGCAAAGCACAATGCAAACCAACAGCCGCACAGAGACGTAGACGATGAAAGGTGGCTTCAGCCACGTTTCCAAGCCCATGCCTCCCTGCAAGCCCTCTCCGGGCTGTGCTGCACAGCTGTGCACACCTGCAAGGCGGTGCGTGCGGCTCGGGGAGGTGTCCCTGTTAATGTGAGTGCCCCCCTGTGGTACTGTACCGTCAGTTGAGGCTCAGGAAAGAAAAGCCACTTGTTACCCTGCAATAACCTGTTCCTGCAGAAAGCATCAGGTTTCACGACAGGTTAGCTTCCCTGTGCTGTACAAGCAAAACAATTAGAACAAGCTGTTGGAATCACCCTTGGTAAAGCCAATCTGGAAACGCTCCAAGGAGCATGGGAACGAAGTGATGAAGCTCTTCACAGTGTTGAAGCTGTATTGAACAATGTCATTAAGGGCTGGGTTCAGCCGCAGTTGTGAGTTATTATGGTTTGTTTATTGTTAGCATTGCCTAGCCAGGCCTTTGAGGCAGAGGAGCTCAGTGTGTGAATGGCAGCACCTGAGTGAGAGTCACCACCGCCGTTCACTTCTGATTTCAGCAAAGCTGTGCTCTTCGACACTGGATGACGGGGAAAGAGGGCTCAAGTGTGAAAGGGTCTTCTAAGGAAGACGAGCATGAAAATTCCTCAATTGACTGTGATAACCCTGAAATAAGCTTGGACAATCTCGTAGCTGGTTCTCTAACTGAATGTAATGGCAGCAGAGGAAAGCTGGGGTGAAACAGTGGAGAATTGGGCCATATGCTTGGACACCACTTCTCTTTCCCCAATATAGTGGGGAGCCACAGTATGGTCTTCCCCAACGGAAGGCTGCTTTAGCCCTCAGACAAAACTCCACCAGAGTCTTTCCCCTGAGGCTGAGTGGAGCAGGAAGGGAGGAAAGGTGAACCCTTTCAAGGCCTGGCTGACACCTTCCACCTTTTCTTCTGTCACCTTCTTTGGAAACCAGAGTACTCAGTTCCCCTTCTTTCAGAAGAGCAAAATTGCTCAAGTCTGGATCACCACTCTCCCTTCCTGATCTTTCCACCCACTTGTGTTGAGGGTGGCTCTAGGGTCTGGTTCACACCTTGGGAAGCTGCAGAGGAACAGTCACTTCTGTTCCCTTTCCTGAGACCTCTTGGTGATAATGTTCTTAATGTCACTTGTTTAACTGCTGAGCTTCTCTTTGCTACCAACAGCTCTTTAATCCATGTATCCAGTCAAGATCTACAACCAACAGGTTGGATGTTCTCAGTTAACTGTGTAATAACTCCCTTTTCTCTTGCTTTGATAATAATTTGTAGTACAATGCAGTAAAGATTAGCAGGTTTTTTAGCCTACACTTTTAGTCAATTTAATTTTAATTCTTAATCTCTGAGAATCAGGGCTGAGACCTTGAATTTTAGTACTCTTAATGACAGTCTCTGCGAAAACCACCCAGCCTTTTCCATATCTTCTTTTGGATGGTGTGTCAAACATTCAGAACCTACATTTGAAAACATTGCCCATACCTATTTACTCATCCATGTAATTAGATAACAGTGATGGGAGGAGTTCATCTTTCTTTTATATGATTCAAGTAAGGGCACGTCCACTACCTTTCTCTGGAAATTACTCAGCTTAATAGCCTTGCTTTTCAAATGTTTTTCCTGACAATCGGGTAACTTAAAAAGCTTGTTCTCTTTTCAATTCAAAAGGTATTTCATTCTCTCTTCTCAGTCTTTGTGAGAAGCATCTCAGCATTTGAAGGGGATATTAGACCAATGAGTCTGGATTATGAACTCCATGGAGCAAGTTTCCTGACATTGCCTTGCCAAAGTATCTTAACTATGATTTGTGGAGGTTGCTTTAAAACTATTTCCTATTGTGTCAGATCTCACTCTACTCCTTCTTAGCACTTTATGTTTCCATTAGGCATGTGAAAAGTAGAGGCAGTTGATGGTTATTTTGATACATATATTAGGATATGGAGATCCCCTCAGGACCTCACTGCAACTAGTTCCTTACTGCCTTCATGGCTACAAAGCTCCCGGATGGCAAGCAATGTATTTTCAGTCACTACCAGACTAACATAACTTTGAACAAATGACCTAGAATGATATCTCATCATCAATCCACTGAGCCATCCCGTCCCCATAAATACAGTTTCACTTAACAAAATGGCATTTTATGAGTAGTTAATCCAGTTTATGCTTTAATCCCTTTTGGAATTTCAAAGAAAAAAAAATCAAAGCAGCTAAATATTGAGGAGTTAAAATTTGCAACTGAGTACAAAGTAATACTCTCCTGCAAAGGATTTGATGAAAAATATGGAGAGGAAAGAAGAGGAAAGAAGGGGAGGGGAAAGGAGGGGAAGGGAGGGGAAGGAGGGGAAGGGAGGGGAGGGGAGGAGAGGGAGAGGAGAGGGAGAGGAAAGGGAGGAACTACATTTCTTCTGATTCAGGACCCCAGCATGGCAGACATCCTTCCCTCTGTATTTATATCATTTGTTCTTAGATATATTAAAATTAAGAGTGTCAGACCATTTCACAGTTTAATGTCTTTAGCCAAAACCTGCCTTATATGACAAAGAAGATTACAAATAAACAACTTACCTCCCTGTAAAAACAAATACGGACTTACCCTTTTTTGGGTGCAATCCCTACTTATTTCTGTAAAAATCAGAGGTTTGAGTGCCCTTTCAGATCTGAGTATAAGCAGCTTGCCCAGAGACCTGAACAAGGTTTTGCCAAGTCCCAGGAAAACACCTGAACGTGCACTCTGCATTGCTGATGGTTACAGTGGTTTGAAGAACCATAGAGAGGAGTGATATGCTCAAACACCATGGGTCCAGATTGTTGGACTGGAGATTTTTGGAGGGGTGGGAGAAGGTGTACTTATTCAATAAGATGTGCAAGAGAGAAAGAAGAAAATAAATCTTGAAGGATTTTGAGCATGATGCAGATATTAATAGCGCAATACAAGACTAGTTTACAGCATAAGCAAATACAAAGATATGATCTGATATGTTTTGATCAACAGGTAAAAATGCAAATAGTATTTTACAGTGTATAAGGTAGAAGTCACAGGAGGCAAGATACATCTCTGAGCCATCTACTCACTGTACCAAGTCCACTTCATAGAATTACTTTTTAGCATGATGATAAGAAGCCCCCCAAAACCAATTCTGGGCCTCCCAGGAAAAGACAGTTCACACTTGCCATCCCTCAACTCCATCCAGATGTTTTTCATTTCTGCATTGGAAGTGTCTGTGATGTTTTGTCTGCCACTATGCTACCTGCACATCTGTGAGAAAACTGGCCTTGCCCTTAATCAGAGAAGGTTCAAAATATTCTTGAGCAACACTGATTCTACAGGATTGCGAAAAGGAATCATTAGATGCCAGCCACCATACCTTCCCTTGTATGCTGGAGGAGAGTGTTGTCATAGTATCTTAGAAATGTTGGTTGGAGAAAAAACCTCTGGGGGTTGTCTAGGCCAGCCGGAATGAGACTGTGGTCAACACTAGGTCAGGTCAGCAGTGGCTTTCCTAGATGAGTCTTGAAAACCTTCACCGATGATGATTCCACCACCTCTTCAGATATGTTGTTGCAGACTCATACCACCTGCTGATGAATAAACTTCTCAAACTTTCTGGTCTGAACCTCCCTAGTCGCAACTTGCAATTATTTCCCCTTGACAGTTTAACTATTTGGTGATGTAACTAGCCTAGTTGTCTAGTATCTAATTCCAAAAAGAGTTTGGCTCTTCTATGTTTATAATTCTCTTTTCAGAAATTGTAAGCTATATTTGATCATCCCTTTTTCTTCTCTATCAAACGAAACAAGCTCACGTCCCTCAGCCTTTTCTAATAAGCCATGTGCTCCACATCCCTAAGTATCTTTCTAGCCTGCCACTGGACCTTATCCAGTTTCTTATTATCTCTCTTTAACTGGAGAAACCAAATCTGGCACAGTATTTCGGGTGCAGCCTCACCAATGCCAAGTAAAGATAGTTCCCTCAATACGCTGTCCAAGCTCCTCCTAACATAGTATGCGGTCTCCCTTATTTACACTGAGAGCACATTGCTGGGTTATATGCAGTTTGGCACCTGTCATAACCCCCAGGTCCTTTTCCATAGTGCTGTTTCTCAGCCAGTTAGTTCCCAGCCACCGCTGCCGCAGAGGGTTACCCCACCCCAGGTTCACAACTTTGCACTTCGTGCAGCTTTTGTTGGCCCAGATCTTTTTCTTGGCCCTTGCAGTTTGGCCGCACTGTGTGTCAACCACTCCCCCTGACGTATCATCACCCACAAATCGCCAGAGGGTGCATTTTGTCAAATCATCCAGGTCACTGATGAAGATATTAAACAGGCAGTCCTAGTATCAACCGTTTGGGTACTGTACTTGTTGCTGGTCACCAAGCTGACCTCAAGCCATCAATTATCACCCTTGGAGCCTGCCAATCCTGTTAATTTTCAACTGTTCTAATAATCCATCCATCCCACATCTCAAACTACTATTGAAAATGCTGTGGGAGATAGTCTCAAAAGCCTTCCAAGATATATTGCGTTCACTGCTCTTCCTTCATCCACAGTCACTTCGTCATAGAAGGCAATCAGATTGGTGAAGCATGATGCCCTTGGTATTTCTGTATCTACTGCTACTGAATATGCTCTTGTCGTTCATGTGTTTGGAAATGGAGTCTATGAGGATGTACTCCATGTTTTTTCCAGACACTGAAGTAGATCTGACCAGTAGATTCCCAGATCCTCCTCTTCCCTTTGTAATGACGGGCCTGTTACTATGTTAATCTTTTTCTAGTTATCAGGAACCTTCCTCAGCCACCAATGATTTTTCACTGAGGACAGACAGCAATCTGGCAACCATGTCTGCACCCTCAACACCTTCAGGCGCATCCCACCAGCTTCTCCCTAACTTTTTGCTCCCCTGCTGTTGGCTGCCCCTCCCACTCCAGTTTATACTAGTACACACAAAGGTTGGGAGAGGGGTCTGTCTTTGAAGGATGAGGCAACAAATGTGTTGAGTACTTCAGTGTTTCCCGTGCCATGAAATCTGGGAACCTCAACAATTGTTTATATGATGTGGTGTTGCCACTAAGCATGCACATTAATCCTTACATGATATCTCAGCCCTTAAAAGTTTGGAAATGAAAATCATCACGGAGATGTTCTTTCAGCCCTGGATACTGCTTAGAATGTAACAGCCAGTATCCATTATGTGCAAAATCCCTAAATTAAGACAACAAATGTTAGGTGGAGCAGGAGGGATCACATAACTCTCCCATTCCACACATTACTAAGTGTACACGTCTATTCAAAGGGAAATTTTCAAGGGAATAAAGGAAATTAGGCTGCCACTTCCCCCTTTGAAAATCAGTAAGTATTGCTATTTTCAGCCACTAATGCAGGTGTTTAATTTAGAAGGTTAGCTTCCTGTGTAGCCAAAGGAGAGAGAGACTTACAGAAGGCAATTCAGAGTACCTAAAAGATAGGTCTCTACTCTGAAAAAGCTGGGAGCTGGGGCAGAAAGCAAGCAGGGAGAAGAAGAGGTGCCTATCTCTTTAGATGTTCTTCATATTTTTTGAAAGGCCTAATCCAATATTTGTACCAAATGCACAGTATTCCTACTCCACCCTAGTCTCACATGTCATACTCCTCTCTCGTTTATGAAGCTAAACTTCTCTTACAAAGTGTTCAAACAGTCTGTTGCTCCACAATCTTTTTTTCCACAAGAGAGAAAATAGAAGCACATACTTACTGTGCTAGTACTTAGATAATTTTTTTCAGAAGGGCTAAGTAAAAGAATGATAGATAAAAGCTGGATTTTCCCAGCATACAAAAGAAAAAATAATCCTTTTTATTCGTCATTTTTTGGAAAGAACATGACAAGCATGTTTGATGTGGAAGAAAATCTTGTTTGTAGATGTTGAAGAAATTATTCAAGGACAGTTCACTCATATAAAAAATGACCCCTGTGTTACTGCCAAGGTCAATGAGACCTAGAGCGATCTGCCACAAAATTGTAATTTTGTCTGCTTGTTTGGGCCAGTTTATCCCTTTTCTCCATTTCCTTTTGGCGCTTTGGAGACAACTAACACTCCCCCACTTCCAGTGTACTTGGCACTTTCCCCAAGATGCATGAAAATCCCTCAGAAGGATAATATAGACCTTATGAGGTCATTTTTTCCCACTCATTCTTTGGAGGGACGTATGTGGTGATGATATTATGTTGCATATACAATCAGGTGACAGATGACATCTTTTTTTCACTAGTTGTCTCTCCAGCTCTTTTGCTAACTTCCACTAAGTCTTAGTACATTAGCCACTTATGCTTTGTACAGCCACAATTAGTTGCATCCTGCCATGTGTTATCTGCTGCTATCTTCTCAAGAAAATCTTTTCTCCATCTCATGGCTCTCAGTTCTTATGCCTGTATAAAATATTACTGTTGAGAACATTAGGTACTATACACTCTTTATGGTCAGAATTCTGGTGATAGCACTCATTGTAGGGCAGTTCTGTTCTTTCCTCTCCCTCTAACTCAAGAGAATTTGAAGCTGCTCCTAGAAAAATTCACAGGCCACATAAAACTACTGGTGAAATCAACAGAAGCCAGTTAAGTACGTCAGAGGGATTAAAAGCTGATAAGAGATGGAAAGAGTAGGACTGCTTTTTCATTTGTACATTAATCACACATTCCTCATCACTCACCTCTTTTGAATTCTTGGTTATAGTCAAATGACCTTAATTATATGGTAGTCTTTGTTATCTAGGAAATGAAATACAAATAAGACTTTGTAACAAAGGACAAAGACAACACCAAAAGTAATAATCACAAAGCAAAGACAAACTTCTTAACCACCCCCACTAAACCCCAAAGACAGAGGCACTGCAAGTTTTTTTATGTTGTAGACTGTAGGAACTGGTAGGTGAAAATCAATGGAATATGCCACATAGAGAGTGAAAAGATAAGGGCGTATTCCTTCTCTCTGTCCATAAGAACTATAAATGCAAAATTTAAGGTGGCAATCTACAACATACTTTCATTTTCATACAGTATTTTAACCTTACTGAGAGCACAAAAACCTCTTCTGCTACAGTTCCATTTGCCCAGTTATTTACTCTTCCTAACACTGAGTACTTATCAAGTGAAAAACATCATACCAAAGAAGTGTATGCATGCATTTAAGTGTGCGGACATTTGTCAAGGGCTTTGGCTTCCCCCTTAGCATTGATCACTTCAGCCCCACTGTGCATCACGTGTTGGGGTTACAGCTGCATGGCCCTCTGCTGCCTTTCCAGTCCAAAAGATCCTATTGCTTCAGCCTTTGTCCCTGCATAGATGCATACACGCACACACATATAAACACTATGTGCATGCACATATATATATCCATACATATACATTGTGCAGTCAACTCACCAGAGCCCGCTTGAATGACTGCACAGAGATAGTATGTGGTTAAAAGTGAACTAAGTGAAGTGACAGTCATTTGGAGCTCCAGGAAAACAAAGTGTTTCATATGGAAGGGATGGCACGGAGCAAGCTTTTATGTCACTAGGATAATACCTTACCTCATTTCCTTAGTTAGTCTTTTCCCATTGTGCCTATAGCCCAAAAGGTTTACCTACTTGAGCTCAAAAGGGTGGAGTGTTTTGACAGCCACATAAAGATGCTTTTAATTGAGGGTTTTGGCTGTCTCATACATTTCTTCACTATACCTAATGCTGTGAATGTTACGTAATAACTTTGGTACAATGCTTTTTCTTGATTGCTGTATTCAAATAAATCCAGACCAAATTGTCGTTGAGACATTGAGAGTACCACAAAAATGTAAATTAGTCTTCTGTCTATATAAGCATTTATAATTACTGCAAACTTTCAGATTTTTATGGAGACTTAAAAGTGTAGAGGTGATCAATTTCTGTATTGATGCTGTCCAATTGTGAATTATTGGAGACACAGTCTTCCTCCTCACCGAAAATACCACAAAAGCTTGTGCAAAAGCCATGGGGAGGGCAAAAAAATGGGGTTTAACACCAGTTGAAATTGAAGGTTCAAAATTAAAACCCAGTTAAAGTTTTGTTAAAAGTGGTTTGGTTTTTTGGTACCTGAACTAACACTGTTTGTATTACATGGAAAATTCACTTTTAAAAAATATTACTACCAATTCTACCATTCAAAGAAAATTTAGAATATCATTGCAACACTTTGCAATATCAATCATTTATGTTTTAAAAGAAGAATATCAACCATTTCTATGTTTTTAAAGAACTAAAATGCTTCTACAAAAGCTCCAGGGCCACCTATTGAACATTTACATTCCTTTCAAGACTCTCCCAAGAGAGACAACAATGCTTAAGGCTAGCTGTGTCTTTGAGAGACATCAGAAGCAACTCCATACAAGTTAATGGAGTTAGATTAGTGTAAAACCAGATCCATAGTTAATGTCTATATAAGGCAGATATGAGACGATAGCACTGAGCTTCAGGGCTCACGTAGACAGGAAAGCCCATGTCTGGAACTAGGGTATAAGTTTGTTGTACATAGTAGCAACCATGTACTAACATAGCAGTGTGGGCTCTGTTTGTGCACAGCTGGTGTGGCTTTAAAGAATAAAACCTACTCCAATTGCATATTTTCAAAATCTTTATGCGCCATATAAAACCTGCCTTATGCTCAGGACAACTGCAAAAGAAAACTTCAGTAGTCATCACCAAGTTTTATAAACTCACTCTGCGCTCTGTGTAGTTGAGCCCTTTTCATCGAGCAAATAATACTTTGGAGCTACAAATTATGATGGTAAATGTCAACTAAAGTTTCTCTAATTAGCTTCTTCCCATCATATCCTTTCTGCCGGTATCATATTTATTTATTGATCTGATTTGGGGATTTCATTTCTCCACAGAGAAATCTAGAAACCTCAGAGGTCCTTGCTGGTTAGCGAGAGGTGCATAAAGGGGGCCTCTTCCAAAAGAGGAATGTGGAAGGGACAGCTGGTTCCTCGTAGGCTTCCTGTGTTCAGTTGACAACACAATTGGGCTACGCCAAGCCTTTCCCCTGACTCTTTTACCTAATATGAGCGCACAAATACACAGAAGTGTGCAGGCACCCAGGGAGGAGAGGACATACAGTAGAACAGGGAGTAATAATCTGATCTCACACATCCTGGCTCTCCCATCGGGTAACACCATACCTGCTCCTAAACAGACTTGTCTCTGCTTTCCTGCCTTCCGCAACTTTGTCTGCCTCTAAATGGGACTTCCCCTGCCATCATATCATCTGCTTCTGGGACTTCCCTTTTTGTTACCCCCTCCTGCTCACTCCTCACCGGTTTTATTAAATGTGTAAGAAATCACTATATTTACCCTCTTGTGTCCTCAGTCTTTCTCCTAGTGACACAGCATGACCTAGTATAGTTTCCTACCCTACCTCAACAGTCCTGCTTTGCACAGCTTCTTTTTCTCTTGTCTTTCTCCTGCTGCCTACTTCTCTGCCAGTCCCTAGACTGTCCCCTCTGTCATCTCTTCAGCCACCCCACAAGCTTTCCCTTACACAGAAGCTCTGTGTAGTTGCACATCATATATAATTCCATGGTGGGTTGCATGGGGGTGCTTGCAGACACGTAGCTGTGGGGGTGATTTTGTAAATTAAATGAATGCTATCACAGAAATGATCCTCAGCAATGTGCTCCACAGTTAGCACTTGAACCAACGTGCTTGGCCTACAATTGCCCCTTTCTTTCAGTCCTTCTTGCTCCGAGTGCAAGTGATAGTTGGGCATGGATTTTTTCTGAAGTAATCAGCACTCCATACAAGTGGAAGCTGTTAAGAGATAATACTTCTGTCCCTGAATTTCTTCCCAGCTGCTCTTTGCTGTTGTTTCTAGCTTCATAAATTCACTTCTAAATGACCTATCCTTCATTTTAGCCAGACTAAAGTTTTCAAAACAAATCTCAACTTATCTGGACTATTTACTAGCTATATATAGAACAAAATAAAATCCCTAGCTACAGTATGAGCAAGTGAAAACATATGGAATGCTTCATAGACTTTAGAAAGAAACAACTAGCTGGGCAAAAGTGCAATTAACTCATAGGAAGGCTACCATAATGTGAAGGAACAATTTCTACCAGGTTCTACCACTGGATCTGATTTGGTCTTGTGGAAAACCATACTCTGATGTAAGGAACTTCTGAAACTTTTTTAAAATTTACATATATATACACACTTATATACATAAGGCAGAAAAGACAAAAAATTTTAGAGGTGCTGGATTAGATTCATGGTTGTGGATGAACCTTGGGGAAGAGGGGAGAATACCGGAATTTGGATAATGCTTTGCTTTAAATTAGCAAGTCACATCTAGCAAAACTCAAAATATAGGAATACTGAGACTGATGGCTTGAAACCAGAATTTTGTTTTCTGTACAGAATCAGATCTGATTTAATTTGTCTGTAGATTAAACGACTGCTTAAAAAAATCATTCTTATTGCAATGAAAAGATTTAGTAAATACATATGGTCACATCATTGTAATTTAAAACACGCTTTATTGGCCATGGGGAAAAACAACAACCGAAGGACAGGATAGGATAGGATAGAAAAGGGAAGGGAAGGGAAGGGAAGGGAAGGGAAGGGAAGAATAGAACAGCATCATCTCAACTCCCAGAAGCTCTAGGACAGGTGCCCTTTGAAGTGCAGATTTTGAATTCCAGTACCACTGCTACGTACATGGGAATCTTCAGAAGTGCTGCTAAAGTTTGGCATAAGGTAAGACAGTATAGGCATACTGGGAGAAAATATAAGTGCTGAACAATGGAGCAGTCATTGAAGAAAAATTACAGTCAGCTTAAAAGCAAAATAAACAAAACCAACTACTGCTCCACACATTCTCAGCTGTGATACACCAATGCACAGCAAATAGGTATGAAATCTCTGAGAAGAAATAAAATATGAAGAGGA
>VZSC01015872.1:199148-232289 GCA_013398225.1 Steatornis caripensis
GAAGAGGATTTGATGAATTAGAAAAGATGAGTGACAGTATTAATTTTATTAATTTCACCAGCATCCCTAAACATACTGAGCAGCTCCTCAGCTAATTTGTAGGAGCCAAGGTTCTGCTCCTTCATTCTGGATATTGGGCACTTCTCAACAGTATATAATCTAAAGTTACTTCCTATTTTATTGTTAATAATCAACCACAGTTCACTGGTTATGGGCCACCGATAGGTGAAAAGTCAACAGACATTGCAGTATGTTTGTCCTGGTTCAGGCTAGTGTTTGTAGGCTGCACCTTGCAGGAACGTTATTATGCGAGTTATTAAAAATCTATTTTTGCTGAAAACAATGCAAACGGAAGGAAGTGAGACTGTCAGGAGACTTATTTCCTATGCAAGCAGACAGGTAGTTGGAGAATGGCCATCTGGAGTTTAAAAATTGCCAGGCAAGCCTCTCAGATTTGTCCCTTCCTGGATTAACACACTCACTCTGGATAGCGCAGCAATGTTGTCATGGCATGACAAACAAGAAGCAACTTTCTAGGGGGGAAGGAACTGAAGGAAGTTTGCTAGCTATGAGAAAACTTGTTTGCTCTCACAGCACTAATAGCCAAAAGGCAAACACTTGGATACAATCCATTCATCTGGAAACACTTGTGCATCGTGGGAGCACCGAGGTACTGAGGGCAAGAAGCCACAGGGCAAGGACTCGGTCGCCGGTGCATCTCGGTCCCCGCAGCCCGCCTGCTCTCCGGCTCCAGATAGGGGAGCATCTTGGCTCCCATCGCTCCTGGCAAAACAGATCATTCCTCCTGCCCACAGTTCCAGGGTGCTAAATCTTCATTTCATGAAGACTGGAAAACTGCCTGAAGCCAGCCCTCACCCTGAGTCCTTCTGCAAAGAGTCGCCTGGGGCCCCATCCCTCTGGTCAAGTGAGTCTAACAAAATCACAAGCAATCAGCCTGGAAAGCAAATGAAGGCTTTAGAAGAGAAAACTTAGCAGCCCTCCATCACCTCCCCCACAGCTGACCATCGTTTTTGCACTTCACTGTGTTAACGGGATTACCCTACACTTTTAGGCTTAAAGCAAAATAAGACTTCTGAGTTGAAGTTCATTTTCCTCACTGATGAGTAAATAGGAAACTACCTGTGTCACTGCTTTGCTTGACTTCTGACAGTTCTTGTGCTAGCTCCAGCAAAACTTGTTTTCATCTTCAGCATCCTTAACCGCTTGGCTAAGCAAAAGATCACACGCCAAGGGTCTATCACCAGAGCATGGTTTGGCAAATGCATATGTTGCAAAACACTGCCTGACCTAAAAAAGCTTTTACATAACAGCGAGGTGGACGTCCCTCTTTACGGTCTTCTCTCTCTCCTTCATATGCATTTTATGCCTCAGTAGTTTATACAATATACATACCACAAAGGCAGAGTTTGATTGGTAGAAGCTAGAAAAGAGGCAAAAAATAAAGAAGTTAGAAAATTTTGGAAGCATTTCCATTGGACAGAGTTGAAAATTATGCAGATTGGTGAGTTTTTCCATGAGCTTTTAAAATCAAAATATTTAGGGGGAAGATTACCAAAGTCTTTTGCTTACCAGAAACTGTTGTAAGCAGCCTGTGTACTTGAGGGGGAAAAAAAAATCTATCTTTGAAAATGTTGACCAGCTCCACAAGAAAGAGTCTGCTCCCTCTTCACCAAGCTTTCAGGCCCCATTTCAGCGCCCGACTGAACCAGGGCCCTCATGTGCTGAACAAGGGCAGCTGGCATTATTGAATATTAATGCGGTAAGGTAATCCCTCAGCAATCCATGACACTTATGTTTTTGGTTTTACTTAAGTTGTAATTTTCAAAGTTGGACAAGCTTAGAGGAAAAAAACAACCTGGCAAACAAACAAACTTTAAAAATTAAAGGAATTTTCCAAGTTTGCTGGATTTGCAAGCCTAGGCATACTGCAGCTTAATTACTAGTCAATGAAGGAGAAACAATTACACACCAGAAAGTAACATTCGAGAGCTCATGAAATGTGGCCCCAATATGTTTCTAATTTTTTTTTTAATACATGAAGGACTCAGCTGCCATGGTGATAGGCAAATAAAATAAATAATTATAACAAATATTCCATGAATCGGAGTTGTGAAATCTGTGAACAACATGTTATTTTCTCCTTCCATCCTCTTTACTCCAGTTTGTAGGAAAGATCTGGTCAAATCTGCTGCTTTGAGCCTAAACTTGTTTGTTCCTCTTTTATTTTCTTCATAACTGTTCTGATGTACACTGCCAGCTGGAAAGGACAAGGTGATGCAAGGTGAAAGTTTGATTTCAAAACTAGTTTTGGAGAATGCTAGGAGCCAGAATTTCTCACAGCATCACAGAAATATGCATGAGGTTCACAGAGATATAGTTCCTTACTCCAAAGAACTACATGGAGAGCTACCTACATGCTACCTAAAGACGCTTAGACTCATATGCTAAGTGTGTATCTATCTTCTTTATTTAATCACATGAAAATGCATGCCATCAGGCGGGCCTTGGGCTAGCCATCTGTTCATAAAATCCATTTTCTTCCTGCACTTGCAGTGCAGAGATCCCACACTGAATGTTTCTTTTCATTCCCGTTGCCCCATTGGATTTCACATATGGAGTTTATACCTGGGTTATTTCAAAGTCTGTTTATTGTTTTTCCTTTTTTAAAACTTTTTCTTCACCCTATTTGAATGCTCATGTTCATTGCTTGAATGACATGGTTTATACTTAGCCTTGAATTCTTGGCAAACCATATACTCAAGATCTACTAAACATATTATATCCTTGTGGAGATAGTAAATTCCCTTGAGATATTTCTGTAAATACAGATAAGTACCATAATCATTTGCCTCAATTACACCTGCTATGCCATTTGCACTTTGATTTTGAAAGGTGAATTTATTCCTTTTAATCATTATTAAGAACACATGTATTTCCTGCCAAGGCAGTCTTATAAAAACATTGAAGGCATATGAGAGAAATTCCTCTGAGGCCTCAGGCACATTGAACTGTCCTGAGAATGTGAAGTGAGGAGAGATTGATGCATGGACTACCTGTCCAGGAATTCAGTAGTACTGGATTGGATTTTCCATGGGTTTTCTCTCTCTCTTTATTTTACTGAAATTACACATCACTCACATGTATGCATCTGTTCACGCATACGAATGTATGCACAAACACACAAAGTGCTTCTACGTAGCGATGAGGATAATGTTGGATGTGATCTGGCTGCAGTTTAGTTACAGAGGGAAAAATGAATTTCCACACCTTCAAATATATTTTTGAGAGCGTAATTTCTGTTTTAGCTATATGACGATAGCTATTTGCAACTTAAATATTACATATGGTCAATGTCCTCTCCAAAGCAAACTGGGTGAAAGGAATGAGTAGTTACCATTGGAATTATAATTGTCACTAAAGCACAGAGCCAAGCCAGGCAGTTACAAGGTGATTCTTTGATTTAAAATAAAAAATGAAAACTCCATCTATTTATCTTTCTTTGTTATCTCCTGGAAAACATGTGCTGAAGGCCACTGATATTTTTTTCAGTGATGTGAATGAAGATGTATACAGAGCATTTCAAAGTGAAGTCAGCTACTATTCCAAAAGCTCGCCTTCTATTTTTGAAATTCAGACATGAGACTTTAGCCACTTCTGGCTATTGGTACAAAATCAAGAGCATGAATAGCTCTTCTCCTCCTAGCAATAGGAATTACTAAGGTAAGAAGACAGACAGTTATGAGCCTTTAGTCTGACCTCCTGCGTAACACTGGTCTTTGAATTTCACCCAGTGATTCTTGCAAACCTGTAACTCCAAGCTGACTTCAATCATAGTTTTAGAAAGATGTTCATTTTTGGTTTAAAGACTTCAACAGATGGAGAATCCATCAAATACCCATGGTAATTTGTTCCAATGGATAATTACCCTCACCTTTAAAAATATGTTTCTTATTTCCTCTCTGTATTAATATAGCTTCAGCTTTGAGCCACTAGAGTTCTATTTTTTACCTTTATCTTTCAGAATTAAAAAGCATTAATCTATGTAGGTAATTAAGGTAATGATTAAGTCTTTACTTTAAAAGGTTAAAAAAACTGAGGGTCTTTCTCACCCTAGACTCAAAGGCTTCCCCTTTCCATTATAAAGAAGGAGTGAATACTGAGTGGAATTAATGTGAAGTAGAAAAGATCAGACTTTTCTCTCAAATGATTTTACTTATACAGGCGGAAACAAGGCATCTAATCCTTAAGGATCTATACTAAAATCAACAGCTTTATTATGCTCTACTTTGCACTTTATTTCCACGTGTCCCACTGTTTTGTAAAATAGATTTGGTGTAGACTGGACAGTTAGTCTTGGCCCCAAATTTTCTGCACTTAAGTCAGACTCCCAATATGACTTTAATGGAACATTTAGGCCAACAGCAACTTATCTTGACTTCCTCACTTCAAAATGAGAGAAACTACCTCACTGGACACCATAGTTTCTTCAGATGACATTCACTTGAAGAAGGATTGAATCCTAGGGGACAATTCCAGCACTGCCTTGTACTCTGTATCAACCAGTTGAGTGAGGCTGCACAGGATGTACGCCGGGACAAAACTTGGCCTACAAGCACTGAACTTGTACAGCAGGCAAGGAAGCAGAAGGGACAGCGCCTTTAGCAAATTAGATTTTTGCCTGACTAACCATTTATAGTAAAATGAATGAATGGCATGCCATTTTTTCAGCTTAAATTCTCTTTGCAACCATCATGGTAAAAACACATGTTTCGCAGTCTACAATCTTTTTTGGCACAGCTGAAACATTTTGCATAGCTTACTGATTTATTGTCTTGATGATCTTTTATTTTGCCTTAGCAGTTCAAGATGTCTCTTGTGGCATTGCTCTTGTCAACTTGATACCTGAGTAGAATTCATTCCTCTTTAGCCACTACCAAAAAGTAACCATATCAATGATAACTTAATGGTTACTAATATGTATATATAAGCCACGCAGACCAGATCAGGTGACAGTCATATGAAATGTTAGCCTCAAGACTAGGTCCCTAAATCCCTGTGTAATTACAGCTATCAATATGTTTACTGCATATGTATCCGCCATCGCCTATATAAAAATTTTCAGTGTTCAGTTTGATCCTTTGCACGTGGATTTGCAGCTATTGTTTGGTAAAGACCAAGCTCAGATACTGTATGCAGGAATCCTAAGCTATTTGGCTGAGCAGAACACACTGGACTTTTCCTGATGAACTTTTTGTTTCATTTAAAGATCATATACACTGCTCGAATGCAAGATACTATTTTTCTCACTGGTTATTTGGGTAGCCTAAATTTCTTGCAGATGAATTCCTTTTTATTCCTAGTTAAGTTTGCCTTTGTTACCAGTGCCAGATTTGCCAGTTAATACACAAAAACATCACAGCCTTACAGTCTGTGGATCAAGAACAGATCCTGGTGCTTCCTTTTGTCATTAAGTTCAACAACTAACAAAATGCAGCCAGTAAACCACAAATAGACTCAAGAAATGTTCAGTTCCAAAATCATTAATTGCTTTTCATTGCCTTTGTGGCATTTGCCTATGAAGGCAACTTCCTAAAAAATTGCATGATCTTCTCTTTGGGAAACCAAATGTCTAGAGATGTGTAGACTGGATCCAAACATGAAAGGATTCGCTAATTTGCACAGTTTGTTTCTATCTACCATACCTCAACACACTGGCATTCCTTTCTGCAGTACAAACTGATGTCCCAGCGCATTTTCAGTATCCCAGCTTTCTGACAAGACAGGAATACAAACCATCTGCTTTTCAGAGAGAAAGGCGAGGGCTCTGCCTAATATCACTTCCCTGCAGACAATCAGGTTTGTGCCAATTTATTGGAGGGGCAGGAGGGGAACCTGTGCTCCTGCCTTGAGCTCTCACATGCCAAGCTGCAGCCTGGAATTTTTACAGCTCCATCCTGAACCTCTGACAAGAAGGGTTTACAACAGAAATCTTGCCAGACCCTTAACTATAGCGACGCCACTATAATATTTATAAGTACATTATACTCTTTCCAAACATATGCGCTTATTACTTATGTCTCCGCTCTTGCCTCTCTTCTGGGGGACTTTTCTGTATAAACAAAACAGATTCTCTTGCTTATACTTAGAAAATCTAATTGCTCTGCGTCTCTAGCTGTTATGCAAAAGCCCAAACAGCCAAGAGATTCTTTCAGTGCATTTACACAGCAGTGAGTCTCTACAAAAAACATAAACTTCCTTTTCCACTTTACTCTTCTCTGCTTTCATAAATCTGCCCATTTCACTCATGTTTGGATAAGATTCTTCTTCTTAAAAAAAAAAAAGTAAAAATAAAAAATATAAGTCTGAGGTGGATAGGCCATCAGTTACGCAGCCCAGCCTTACAAGAGCTGACAAATCTGTCCCTTTAAGTAAACAGAGGAACAGAAAAGATACATAAACAAAAAGACCACTTGCAGGGCTGACAGCTTGTCTGCTCCAGCAAAAGCAGGTTCCCAGGGAAAGTGATTGCCAAATAGTAATAGGGAGTGACAGGGATTTCCTAGCTTATCCATGAACATCTCTAAGCAGTTTGGTCCCAGGCACAGATATGCCCATTTCTGCTGATGAGTTAGACAGATGTGGCCTGCAGGTAAGAAACTGCTGGAAAGTAGCTACCCCAAAGCAACATAGGTTCCCCTGCACAAGGTTTTAGCTGGATTCAAAGTCACTAGAGCTTTTAGTGAACACAGACACGGATGTTCTCAGCTGCTTTTTGGTTGGGTTTGCATCAGGGATTCAGGTTTGGAAATTGTTCAAACTGAGGAACAGTCTGAGAGTGGTTTCAAGTGACTTTAAAGCAAAATTAAATAGGATTCAAATCTGAAATAGTAGAATTTTAATGAAATCATGTTTCTTGTGAGATTTTACCCATGTTTCAAAGAGCACTTAAGATAGGTCTCTTCCAACTCTGAAACCACAGTAAACTGAACATGTGCAGATATGAATATGTGGCCTGATTCTAGTCAGGAGCGCCCTGTAAGTTTTTCACTTCAGCTGCCTTTTTCCCCTGGCTAAGAAATATTCGATTTGGGTTGTTGTATCTATTTTAATGCTTAGATAATTCAGAAATCAAACTACTCAGAATTATGGTATGTATACAGCCTGTAAAAAGGAGGTGTTTGGGGAAAATAGACTTTTAAGTAAGAAAGCAATACCTAGAGTACACTATATACAGGAGTTGTATAAGTCAGACAAATAACTCCAGCATGGGATTTTGTAGAAAAGAGCTTCTCTGTCTGATGCTGATGTGGTCTCTCTTATCAGGAAACGGATCAGGACAAAAGTGTGCTGGTCAGCATTTTCCTTCTACAGTTCTTCTGCAGTCATAAACATGTCATTAAAAAAAGTGAAACAACTTTTTCAAAGAAGCTAGTATCACATAACAAAAGCTGTTACGTTGCACTTTATTCTTTCTGAGCTTTCGTTTTCTCAAATAAAGGTTTTAGTCTTTGATTAATAAAATCTTCTGTCTGCACATATGAGACATCCGTGATACAGCTGCAGAAAGAGTGGGGAAATAGTAGACTCAAGCTATCCTTAAATTATATGATGAGTCGTCTGAATGACTGATCTGATCATAACAGTGAGAAAATGATGGGATGTTGGATGAATGTCTATGTTTCTAACCCTGATAATTCTGAGGACGTGAAGACAAAGTAACCTGTGGGGGAAAAAAAAAACCATTATGGAAGACCAAGTATAACCATATGTGGCAAGAATTAAGATTGTTCTTTAAATATATATGAGACGTGATTCCTCTCTCAAAATATTTGCATTAAATTCTGGGGATTGACCTAAGTGGAACCTGCCACAAAACACCTCAGAACTCAGTCACTAAAGCTGAATCCTGTCATCAATAGTAGGCCTGAATTTTACTATCTGAAAATATTTCTGATCGTTCCTCATTGTTCTGAATTTGGGGAACTCATATAGGACTTACTGAAACATTGCACTGAAATGATAAGATGTAGATATAAAGTCTAACAAACTGTTTCATTTTCCCCTTATTTTTGGCATGGATTGTGTTAGAGCACTTTAGCCTTGGATGAACTGTATCCTGACAACCAAAATTGGGAAGTCAGGAGATTCAGAGACTATTAAGAAAAAGGAGACCAAGGGGAAAAAAACTTACAAATAGGTTTGATGACAAGGAACAAATTTCATTAACAAGAAACCCACATGAGGAAAACCAGTTTTTACTTTGCTGTTTTAATGGACAAAGTCAGCAATATAAAACAACCAGGTCATCCATCTATTCCTGCAGGAAAACCACTGGAGCCTTCAATATCATAGTGTCAGCTGCTTTTTAGAGCCTGACCTCATGAGCTAAGAAGTACGAACTCTGCTAAAAATGAAGATTCCTTTGGGTTCAGTAAGACTGCCTTCTGTTTTTAAGTTTTTTTCTATACGTGTGCGTGGGTATTGTGACACCTGCAGTCTGATAGAGCTGTTATTGCTCTAACTATGCAAACTAATTTAGGCACCCAGGGTTTTTTTTAAGTCATGCTTAAGTGGCTGATTTTACCCTTTGAAAACAGGAAACAAGTGCTATAATTTTAAAGAAATAATCTGGCAATCAACCCATTAAGAAAAAGAAATCAAGGGTGGGTTTCTGAGAGTGGGGTTTTTTTGAGTCAGAAGCTTAAAATTGGATACAACTCAGACACAACTTTCCTTAGCTAACCCCTGACTCTGCTTAGAGCAGTGAGGAAGTGGAGGAGGAGCATACTTAAACGGATTGAACCAGAAAATAATAAAAGAAAAACAATGCTATTCTCTGGAGAAAAGAGTGTCATGATGAAAAATCAGTTTATTCTCAGTTAGAATAAATTTTGAAAGAAAGAAAATACAAGAAGATCATTTTCAAAGGAACTGCTCTTATAAAAAAATGATGTGTGTATCATGGGGATAACTTTAAAAAGGAAGCAATAATTTAAACACCATTCCCTTTCCCAGAACCTTTGTAGCAAATTTGTAACAGAATAAGCAAGTGTAGAGGTGCTTAGAAAAGCAGTTAGGTTCACCTGAAAGTGATTTGGGCAGGTTTTGTTTTCCCTCCTTTGTTAATTTATTTTGATTAACAGCTAAAATGTATTTCACTTATATGAGGATCTAAGTTGTTAAGTCAAACCTAGTAAATGAGAGTGGCCAGCCAGGGGGAAGTTCCTAATTGAAGGAAGACTCACTTTGCCTTCCCAGTGCCCAGGACATACTCAAAAGCTCTGCTTCAATAGTCCATGAGTCAAATCTTTACCTTGGGTAGATCAGTGGGACCTGCAGTGGGAACTGTAGGTGCATAGCTAATGAATAACTTTGGTCCTAAGCATTAGAAGAAGTTCCAGAAAATCTCACTGCTGAGAAACTGAGCTAAATTTTTTTTAGAAACAGGATTACAGATGTATGCAGCCAGCTATGGCTCGGCTTGTCAACAATGGCATTAGGCAGAGTTCCTGGCAGTGTAGGGGTACAGCTGTCCTGTCTTACGCTTTGGGCTTGAAGAACCCAATTTTACTCCCATAACTGAAAGATTTGAATTTGGGTTTGCTTTAATGCTTATTTACTGATGGACAGAAGCTGCCTCTAAACTCCTGCCTATGTTCTGGCACTACTCATCTGATGCAGTGTACTTTCACACACAGTGTCTCCTCAGTATTATTCGACAGGCATTTCCTCCCACGCCACTGATACGAGAACAGACCACATGAAAATGGAACGAGTTCTAAGACACTGTTTCCCCTCCCCATCCTGGATGTTTACAAGCATTCTTTGCTGTCAAAACAATATTTGTACAAACGAGTGACTGTGCTGGGGTATTTCAGTCTAAGCATGTGGCTAGATATATAGAGAAACACTCAGAAAACAACTTTCTTAAGCAAATAAACAGCTCAGCTCTTGAACTTTATGCTCACAGTAATCTCTGTCATCATTAATCACATTCAGTGTTTGACTTAGCAGCCTAAATGAGAGGGGGAGGGAGGGGGACCAGGGGAGGAGGGTAGAAAAAAGTCATAACCCTCTCTTCAAACCAACTGAGAACCGTTTTCCTAAACATGGAATATACTATGGGCCCAATCCAGCTGCTGGGGAGCACTAATCTTGTGAGGAGACAGACCTAGTATCTTTGGCACAAGTGTTACAGAAGAATGTGGAGGACATTCGTAGGTAATTGCTAAAAGTCCTGGAGTCTCTTAGGAGAAAACTCCACGGACCAGCAGTCTCTGTGGCTGTACATTAGCTGTTCAGAGTCTGTTTCTGTTTAACAAATGATAAAAACACAATCCAGCTCCTAAGAAAGGCAGATTCTGCATTAAGAAGATGCTTAGGGAATAGGATTGCTTCAGAAGCCTTGAAAAGAAGTGGGATAAGGAGCTCACAAACTACTCTTTCAAGCAGTACCCTTACTTCTCCTAAAATGAGTCTCTCACCTATAGTCACAAATCCAGTTGGAGAAGCTGAAGTAGTCTCTGTTGACAACATATATTATTCTCATTATTCTCCTATGACACCAGAATGTTAATGATTTATATATAAGTTACTGGAGTCATCCACATTATTTTCTTTGGGAAGGGTGAGGAAGAGAAGGTTGCTGATGGAGAGGTTGAGTAGGGAAAGAGATGGGGGCAAGGAAAGCTGGTTATTGCTGCTAGCAAAGCTTGCTTTCTTCCCTGTCATTGTCAAATAGTGCTCTTCAGCTGATGAAAACCAGCTGGGCCCTCAGACACTTGATGAAGCAATAAGGTCCACATGCTGAAGGCTAACATGAAGCAAAGGCGCTAATCATTGGCTTGTAGGTAAAAAATAAAAAAATAAAGCTCCACCTGCACACTATAACTTCTGAACCTTCATTTTCCCAGGAACAGGAAAACTATAATTTAAACAACCTGTCCCACTCATTGTTCTTTCATGAGGGAAAATTTGAATTTTAAGGCAGATTATGACCCTCAGTGACAGAAAAAAATATGCAACCAGGTTTGCACATTGAACTGATTTAAGAATCAAACGGCTTCTAGATAGAGAGATTAACTGACGCGTAGCGTGGGACCAGCCATGTCCCTCATTATAGCCTCAGCCTGGACAGAAATAGATTCTGAAAATCTTCAGTCCTCTGTAAACAACATTGCCAGAGTCCCACAGCCCCAGCAGATGGGCCTGGTTCCCAGCTGCTGTAAGTCAGCCATGGATCCCGGTATGAGACTGTGGACTTTTGTATCTGCTAACTTACTGCTGCTGATGTAGCTTGTTCTGTTGCTGATATACAAAGATCAACTTCTTTTCTTGCTTTCACAAACAACGCATGTTTACTGAGGAAGATACAGAAGCCGGGAAGGTCACGGCCCTTCCCTCTCCATCCTTACTGCTACATCCCTTGATGCCACCGCAGCACAGTTAAACCTTGAGTCAAACGATGTGCTGTTGGGTCCTGCTCACATTGCCTTCCCTGCCTTGACCTCTTTCCACACCGTCCTATTTCCTTTCTTCAACTACTTTCTCTTGCCTTCCTTGAATTTTGCTTCAGGACAGATTTCCACCTTCCTTCATCATTTGTTTATTCTTATCAGAATTCCCTTCAGCACAAGGACTTGGGTGTGGCTGCAGCAGGGACAAAAGTGACAGCATGGGACCAGCTGGATACAGATACAACTCTGCCTCCAGGTCAGTGCTTGGAGGAAAGGTAGGATTGCCTCTGGCCAGTCAGCAGTTAGCAGCACCACAGTGTTGTGCCTCTGCTTCTGACACACTTTCATTCGGCAGCTCTACGTGATGGGGAAGGCGGCAGAGAAAACATGTTCATCGGATGTGCCTGTCTAAAATCAGCAGAGCAGCGCTCTCCTTGTCAACTTGTACCCAGCTTCCTGTTTTGACGCACGATTCCCTGACTATTTAATCCCAGTTTGGCTCTAAAAGATTACAAAATACATTTTTGGCAATGACTTTCTGAGATTCCTAGCAAACAAAACTCATTTTTGGGAAGATGCCGAATTCTAATAAAGTTTTTCAGGAGAAATGTTTTCTAACTATAGCTACTGTGACCACTTACTGCATTTAAGCACTGATGTTGGAAATAAGCTGTTATGACATAAATTGATACACTCTTTTCTGGAAATTATTTATTAGTGCTGTTGTCACCAAAAAGACTACCACCATGTGGGATGGCATGACCCCCTGGACAAGATTAGACATGAGGCTCAAGTTGAAACAGCTCTTGAATTTGATTCAGAGAATTGTACCCTTTCACAACTGAAACTACAATAATAGGAGACGTGGAAGTAACAAGTGCCACCAAATAATTTCTCAGATACCACTAATTTGGAGATAATTCTACAAGTAGTATTTTAAGCCTAACGAATCATATGGAGTATATCTCTTCAGAGTCTACAATATACAGGTATGCAGCCTCTGAAACTATGGCAAGATACAAGATTTGAAGGAAGGTAAAATTAAACAATTACAGTAATATTTGGGATACAATCCATATAATTTGGGTAAGAGGAAAATACATGGTATTAGAACACTACTCCATCGTTTCTTGTTGCACCAGAAATTCCATCTGGCTGGTATTATTTTTAGCTTGAAGGTGGTGGTGGGAGGTCTCTTCATTTTATTTAATATATATTTGTTTTTTAAAGGGGTGTCACATCAAGTAGAATTTCCTCTCATGTTCCAGAATGTATGGATAAGATCTTTCTGCAAAATAAATGTAAGAAGCAGCCCTGGATCCAGCATACAGTTCCCTCAGTGTATATAAACAGAAAGATCCCACAAGGTGTAAGTGTACTCAAGATCAGGAGTTTCTCCATTTCATAGGTTTGCAAAGTCCATTGCGTATTCTGAATTTTGCTGTAATTCAAAGGGTGGTTTTTAATCAATTAGCAAGAACTCAGAGGATTTCTCAGAATCACAGTAGTGGTAAACAGACTTCAGATTAGGAGGTATCATGTTGAAACCTTCGGAAAGCCAGTGTTTCATGTCTAGCTTTCAAACAATGGTTAGAGTATACAGTAAATAAAATCTAAATACAGCCAATACATATGATTCTTACTTTAATTCTATCAGAAAATACTAGAACAATTTGTATGAATTTTCACTTTGTATCCAAACTGTTTCTTTGTAGTACACTCTCTCTCCTAGGTCAGACCTAACAGAAATATTGTTGCATGGTAATCCCTATTTTCTTATAAATCCACAAATATTCTATCTAGATAGTCTTAGGCAAACTTCTTTTTTTTTTCTTTTTTCTTTTTTTTCAGAAAAATCAGGCTACTGATTCCTACAAATACATGAGGCGTGAGCTTCAAATAAAACCAGAAGAGGTTATCAAAGATTTGGATAATTTCCATGGTAAAATGGTTGGTTCTAATGCCCTCAGATGCTAGCCTGTGTAAGATTCTAAGACACATTAAACTTTACAATATATCACAAATTGACTAATTAAATCTTGTGACCACTGACAGCTATCATGGGAAAGATGTCTCATCTAAGAGACAAAAGAAGATTGGCAAAGGGCAATGATAGTGTCCATCTTCAAAAAGGAGGCAGAAGAGGAAAGGGGCGTTTTTTATGCTACAGCTCCAGATTGCCAGAGAAATGCTAGAACAAATAATCAACAAACCATCTATAAATACCTAGAAAATAAACAACATGATAAGCATGACCCAGTTTACATTTGCCAGAACAAACTGTGCAAAATCAAAGTAATTCCTACAGCCACATAACAGAACTTGCGGATAAAGAAGTCATAGTTGTTATATAGCTCATCTTAAGAAATGTACCAGACAGTATGACGTGATGTGCTCCAGACAAATTTATGGAAGCATGGACTAGGTGAAAGGAAAATACAATTCCCTACAATTCTCTTTACAAGAGGGACTAATTAATAGTTAAAGGGTCTTTCCTACATCAAGAATTACTCAGTATTTTCACTAATGATCCAAGCAAGAAAAAAGAAGTATTTATCAAATATAAAAAAACTTATTCATCAAATTTGAAAATGACACCAATTAAGAACAAAATCTTAATGTGCTGGAGATGGAAAAGACACCATAATCCTCCCACATTGGTGTTAACAGTCAGAAAGCCATAGGACACTGCCCACAAGGGAGAGGACTATTTATTGCCTCCATGCAGGAATATACTGCTGCATGAACAACAGATAGAGAACGGGTGCCTAAGAAGTATTTAGGAAGGAAAGAACTAGGGGTTATGTAGTGGATTGTAGGATGAATGATGCCGCTGTTCAAATGACACACAGGAGTAGCCTGCAAAAGATACACAGTCTGCAAGAGACAAGATTCTCCTTCTTCGCCTTTCAGAGCTTGCGAGGCCTCAGGTACCATATCTGAGTAAAAACGTTGAGCATCGAAGACTCCACAGGAGAACTACAGATTAGAAGTCTAGAAAATATGCCTTATAGGAAAGATTGAAAGGTTTGAGGTTGTTTGGTTACTGAAAAGAGGATGGGGGAGGGCACAGTAATTGTCTTAAAAGATACAAAAGAAAGCTGCAAAAAGAACATGTTTTCTATGCCACTGGTGTATAGGACTAGATTAATGGGAAGATTTAGATTAGGCATTACGAAAGGCTTCCTAATAGTATGAACAGTGAAGCTCTGAAGTAAACATGTGAGGATATTGTGGACTCTGCATCATGAAACGTTTTAAAAAATTGATCAAACATGTGTAAGACATGATACGAATATGGCTGATATTGTCTTTCCTTGTCCATCATTCTGAAGTCCTCTTTATTCCTATGATCCTATGAAACCACAGTCCAGAGAAAACTGATTGGCTCTGAGGTCATGGTCTCCAGATTCCTACGAAACAGTGCATCTCTGTAGTACAGTTTTCAAATAAAAGATTAATGTAACTGCAGACAGTGGTCCACAAAAAAATTTGAGGTTTGGCAGTGGCTGGTCAGCTGAAAAAGCTTGGAGATACTGGCACAGGCCCTACCTCAAAGTCTGAACTCATTTTACATCCCACCTTTATTCAGCCAGAATCCCACTGAAATGTGGTAAAAAAAATACCTTCCCTTCCCCCCGTTTTCTTTTTTTAAACTCATGGAAAGCAGGAAATTCTCCCATTTTTGCCAGCGGTACAGCAGTACAATTTTTTGTATTTTTTCTCACACAACTAAGGTGGAGTAACTTCAACCACCCAAGATGTATAATTATCACCTTGAAATGCACTGCCTGGAACGTATTATTGCTGTCATGAAATGGAATTTATGCACAGTAAGGAAACAGTTAGCCCCACAGATTTACTGGACATTATAGGCAAGGGTATGACATCAAGGGCAGCCAATCCAACAGCTCCAAGCAAGCTCAGCACTCACTAACCATTTTGTACTTCTAAGTACTTATTACCCATAAAACAAATGATATAACTGTTTATTTTTAGGTAGTCCAGTTGATTTATCAGCCAGTCTTTTGTATGCTTAAGAGGTCTCTATGGTATGGTGAGGCTAACTCAAAGAACTTGAAGAGAAGGCATTTTCTTAGATGGTTTTGTTCCGCATTTCAGGAGCTATTTTACAGCAGCACTGCTGAAGCAGGAGGTCACACACAGAATAAAACCACTGCAAACAATCATTTCTGCTGATGGAGAATGAATCTTTGTGCCGTTTCAGGTGTTTGATACCTGATTTCCGGGTATCAAACTGCAGCTGCCCTCAAAGAGGAGGAAAGAACCCCTGGATATTCCTGCTGCAGCCCCAACCACAGTAAACCCCAACAGGTAGGCAGTGGTTGTGGGTGTCTCTGTAACATCTACCTTGGCCCAATGGAGACAAACTGAGCACTGTGTCAGAAAGGCTCCAGCTCACCAGCACCACATAGACCTCACCACGCATTAGGGTCTGGTTAAGTTTTAGAGCTGTGACACATTTTGGCAGGTTGGCATCCAGCGATTCAAATGCACCTGCTTACAATTAGTTACAAGAAACTCCACATAAAATACCTCATTGCTTGGATCAGGGTACTTTGTTCGCATACTCATATTTTAACCCTTTCAGTATCCTAGTTTTATTAAAGGTTAGCCACAGAGGTTTCCTTTAACTTTCCTTGACCTTTTCTTTGTCACAGCTTCCCTTTTAAGAGTTCAATTTAAGGACCTGATATTGAGGACAAAAGAAAAAAACATTAACAGCAGTGTCGGAGACTGGATTGGACTGTCTGAGGATAATTAAAGTAAACATAACTCACTGAACATTCTCCGTGATTCCGAGCAGAAATGGCTTAACTCCTAATATGGAGTTAATACTCTTCCAAAACATACAATAGCATTTCCTCACACTACTAATTATGACGATAAAACAACTGTGTTTGGAGAGGAAATGAAGAAACACCAGAAATCACCTGGTCGCCCAATACACGTGCATTATTGAGCTATAAACTTCCATTTTTGGATACTACCACCACATTCTGTTGCTACCTTGATATGTTTAATGCCTCACAACATGAACTTTAAGAGGGACAGATTGCCTGTTTTATATACTATTGTGGGGAATAAAGATTTTTACTGGGACAAAATAATGAACTATCAAACAAGCATACTCTAATTGTAGCTAATAAATAGTCACAAAATCCTGTTAACTCCAAAAGCCTGGGGCAAAAACTTCTTTATTTCAGGAAAATAAGAAGTAAATTAATTTGAGATAGGATGCACCTGGAGGAAGTTTAGATCTAACTGTTAGCCCAAACCAAATGAAGGATATCTGGATCCAGTTCCATATTCATATTCCATCTTGCTTCTATCTCTATAACATGATGGAATGGGAAAAGCCAAACTCCAGGTCCAAGAATACAGACTATTTCAAGGATTAATTTTTCTTCTTCAGTGAAACATAGACGATCCTCGTAGGATGGCACGAAGTGGATGCAAACATAAGCATATGAAATTTAACTCTCTTCATCCATGTTCTATTTCTTTTGACAACACTAACTTCACATCCCTAACTGTATTATTCTCTTAAATGAAAGAAGAGTAATGCTCACCAATATCACAGCCCTATAGCAGCAACAGATATGGAATAAAGATTGAGTACCAGACTTTCAAAAATCCCTTGGACCCTGATTAAAAGTGAGTAAGGAAATTCTTTATCACAAAAGCATTTTTGCTGCTGGTCTCTCATTCTTTTCATTTTTCATTTAGAACTTCAGTTAATTTGAAAAAATATCTGACATTTATACTGAATAGGCATTTAGAATTCAATACATTGACAGTTTTATCAACTCTTTCTTGTAAAACCATGGGATTGAACCCAAACTGTTTTGCAATAAACTTTTTTTTTTTTTTGAATCATTAAGGTCAAAATAATGTGGTGTGTTTATCCTTCCCTACTCTAACTGGCAACCCTCCTGCTTCCTTTCTCCAACTTGAGGGGAAGGTGAGAGGCTGCTTTGCATTGTCTGGCAGGGGACGTTTGTCTCAAGGGAGAGAAAATGCCTTCCTACAGACTACAAAAAAAGTCTCAGTAGACAGGATATACAGCACACTCCATGTAAACCTCATTTTGATGTAATTAAGTGAGACTCAGGAGGCACATCGCCTTATGTGTTACTAAGTTTGCTCTGGCATACTCCAGGAGCTAAGCCCATCTGGGGCCATAGAGCAAGAAAAAGGCTGAAGATTGCAGATTTCCGAGTGCAAAACCACCTGGTAGATTTTGGATGTTTAAACCAAATTGTCACATGTAAAGGCACAGATTGGTTTAGGTCGTGTGGATCTCGATGGCATCAGTGTTACAGAAGCTATCTATCTGATACATGTAGATAGGTATTGATTGATCTACGGAGGATCACATAAGAAGGACTGGAAAGGACACAGAGGTCCCTTAGAATCTTAGACAGTTAGTAATAGGATTAATCCAGAAAACACCTCTGACACTAGAAAACTTTAAATCTAGCAAAAAAAAGTAAGAATCACTACTGCAATGTACCATAAGAAGGGAACAGGAAAATGACTGTCCACAGCTTTAATCGGGTCAAACTTCTATATTATCAAAGCAATACCACCACAGCATTCTTTCATACCTTGTCCACCGAAGCCAGATACACTTAAGAGTATGTGTGTATGTCTGTCTATATATATATAATCCTCAAAGCCAGTGGGAGTTGTGCAGCCTCACAAAAGGGGCACACACTTCTTACTTGAAGCACTTTAGCCATGGAAATTACAGATAAATTACCTTGTCACTAGTCTTTTGGGGTGCCTCTGTCTCCCATTTGTTAGTTTAGGCAAAGCAATTAGAAAGCCTTCTGAGGTTCTATTAAGCAATTTTATGTAAAGCGGGGTTCAGCGAGATATTTGCTACTCCAGCAAAGATTTATGCCAACAAAAGCCAACTTGGGTCATCAATGCAAACCAAATCCCCCTGTAGTTAGTTGAGCTTAGAGAATTCAGTATCACAATCACGTGAATCTAATAGCTGAAAGGATGGAAGCTATAACTTATATTTCTCTCCCTATAATTCTTGTTGACTTGACATAGTACCACTCCTTCCTAACATATTATTTCCCCAAAGCTTGACATTCTAGTGAGAACTGTAGCAGCATCTCTGTCCAACAGCTTTCCGATAGCTCCATCTTCATATAATGATTTCTCTGCATTCAGTGCTTCCTTGACAGCTTTTCCCATTACAGAGCTTCCCTACCTCATTACTCAATGTCCTATCTTATATTGTCCTTGAACACAGAGACCATCCCCTCCCCAATTTCAAGTCTCATGACTCATTTTTATACTCTCTCTCCCCAGAAACCATGAGCTTCCCAGGTGCATTTCTTAAGGGAGAAAGCAAATGGTTGCTTAGGCAAAAATATCTTTCAGGTGAATGCACATTGAGGCAACAGACAAGCAGCATGGGGGAACCAGATTTACCTTTCCCATTGTTTACTTATTCCCAAATGTAATTCCCTTCATAGGCTGTATCACCAATTCCTCTGGTTCTTGTTTTTCACAGTTGGCCTCTGCCTTCCTATATGCTCTTCCCGCTTAATTTTAACTTGCTTAGGAGAAGCAAATCACCCCAAAGAAATTCCTGGGGGAAAGTCCTTATGCAGCTATGTAGTACATAAAGAGGAGCTTGTTTGCTCAGCTTATTGAGGAGCAGAAACTTTGCCAAGATATAAAGAGCAGGAGTGTTACTACATGATTACGGACAGCTGCTTCACACTGTTACAAAAGTCAGTTTTGCTGAATATTTGAATTTTGGCTGGTTTTTTTCATAACTATTCTGTAAATGTTTGTGAAAACCTCCAAAGCAACAGCTTAACAAACGGTATTTACCATCCTTCTTTTCCTATGGGAGTCATTGTTATGCTTTCCTTACAGGTGTTTTCCTTATAGAAGCCCTGTTATGCAAAGTGGGAACCAGCAGCTCTGCTGCATAATTTTCATTCTTTTACTTGTGCTATGGTGTCAAGATTTTTCTGCCTTCACAGCCTGGTGCCTTCTCTGATATCTCTTTCACTAGCAACAAGAATCTTTCCATTCAATTCCTAGTGCATCATAGAGGGATTTATTTTCAAAGGTGCCTAATTTCCTGCTGCCTGTTGAGATGGATGTTCCTAGAAGTCACTATGGTCAGATCAGCACACTGTGACCTTGTTCCCCTATTAAATTTCCTTGGCACTAGAAAAGAGTGATGGAACTTCAACACGAGCAAAAGCACTTGGACAATTTCTTAGCTGGTATCATCAAATACGTTCATTCCTCCACAGTAAATTCTTACAGAAGTAGAATTTACAGGGATACACAGGATACCACAAAATAAGAAAGCTTTGACCTCCATCATTCCATCTGAAATTGACAGAAATATTATCAATTTCTCCAGGCCTCATAGATGGCTTTTGAAAGGCACAAGACTCGGCAGAAGTGTAAAAGAGGAGATCATGAAACAGAAAGGAAAAGGAAGGAGGCCCTCTGTAAGAACAGCTGGAGAGAAAGAAACCCTTCAACTGCTTCTGGGCGGCTGTGCTGGCTGCTTCCAGCCTTCTCCTTGGAATCCGTGCAGGTGCCGGGGCTGCTGTGACCAGCAGGCTGATGGCACGCGTGATGAATCACATGCTGCAGCCAGCGCTGGACCGTGACCTCCAGGTGGGACCCCTGCCCAAGTCAGGGGTCCTTCAGCAGCCACGGGACTGCGGTGCAGATGCACGTGGCAAAAGAAGATGGATGAAATACATCTCACTGGAGGTGTGAGGTATGCTGTATTCTCACGCAAAGACCGTTCCGCTCTGTTAAAACCCAAGTCGGATATGGTACTTTTCTTCAGAAGGTTTATGAAGCACATTATATTTCACAGACTGGGAAACTGGGGCACAGGTGAATGCAATTACTAAGATCACCCAGAAAATGTCTGGCAAGGCCAGGAACTGAAGCCAAATCTACCTCAGTGCCTACATATGGCTTTGGTACAAGATTACCCATTCTGGCCTGTCATGTGTAAGAACAGATATTTTACAAGCAACCTTTCCTAACAAGATTTTTTTTCTATTATTATTCCTCTTAAAATTATCCTGCCATTAAAATACAAGTGAATTCACAGGCATAAAACTCCATTTAAATAACATTATATTGACAGAACCTGACACAAAGCCTGGAAATTCAGAGTTATGGTTGGCATTCCCTGCTGAACTCGAGTCACTGTGCCTTTTATTTTCCACATGAGCATTAGTGTCAGCCTTAAGTGTGGATTTCCTGACTTTTTCAGCCTGTGTCACAACCTGCACTTTATTTAAACACAGAATTTTTCCTGCAAATATGTACTGAATAGGTCACCAGAATTAGTGTCGTTTTGCTGCTTCTAAAGTAAGATCTGGCAAATGAACTAAGAAACAATACAAATCTTGATCGAAAAGCCTAACCAAACCCAGTCCTAAATTTTCTGTCTTTATGAAGAAGAAAAAAGATGGGCTGTGGGTTTCCTTAAAAGCAAAAAAATAAAAGTTTTTTGTGTCTTTCTGTCCAGGACTGGAAGGAGAAATTAAAAAACAAAGGGTCTTCTCACATTGCCTTGCTCCGCTTTTGCGAAGGCAGGAAATGCAGACAATTCAGTCACCATCATTTATCTGAACAAATGCTGTTTATTAGACAAACCCCCTGGAAGAGCTGCCAGAGCTTGCACTAGTGTGCTGAATTACTGGTGGTGGAGAACCAGCCAGGCAGTTACAGTTTCTGGTGCACACAAGAGGGAAATGTACAGTCAATATGAGCTGTGGAGTAATTAGTATGGAGGAGGAACCCACGATCTCACTGCTGCTTGATAGAGACTTGTCCAGATACATGGCATCACGTGCACTTGGCATGTGCCCAAGTGATATGCTGGGTACGCAGCAGTCAAACACAAGCAGACCTGTCTTACGAGATCAGGACTCAATGTGCATGGTCACATCTGCATACGTGCACGCTGTCACAAGCGCCTGATGGAGATGGGCTGAAGGAGGGCAAGAACGACAACAGCAAAGAGCATACTTCCTCAGGAGTGAAATTAGTCCTCCATCCCCGTCTCTACAGGATCTGGGAAAGAAGATGTTGGGCAATCAGGCCACAGGTTGACTGGTCCTGCAGACCCAAACTGGATCGTGTGTACGACAGATAGAAATCTTCCATTCACCAACCCTATGACATACCATCAATATATCTGTAGTGCCTTCTCTTTAAAGCTCTCTCATGGTAAATTCCCTAATTTGGACATTTGGTCTATATTCTACCAATTCAAAGTACGTGTGTGCTGGGCCCTCTCAGCTGCACCTGTACAGCACCGAAGACATCGACAGGGCTTTGCCACTTACAGCTTCACTGAGCCCTGGCCCAAATCTGGCCCACAGCCCACGAGACTCGGGGATCAGCTTCTCCTTCACCAGACACTGACCCAGCATGCAAGCTCCTCTCCCTGTGCCAGCTGATAGCCTGGCCCAGAGAGATGGAGGGGATGAAGGAAGAGCTCAGAGCCTCTGCTGGTGACCCCCTGGGGTGGGCAGCATCCCTCCTCTCCCCAACTCTCTTCTGCCCCAGTGCAGATTTCTATGGCACACGTAAGTTTTATGACTGTTAATGCAAGGGATAGAGATGCAGAAGAGAGATCCTAAAACTTTAATCCATGCTTCCATGGTTGGATCATCCAGGTCTAAGTCATCTTCCACTAATGCTGTAGTGTAAATGCAGGGGGAAACCATTCTCTTCAAATAATGCTGACTTTCATATTAGCCCTTTAATCGATGAGTACCTAAGCACATGAGTAACTTTATTCGCATGAGAATTCCTAAGGAATTACATGAGTAGTCTTACCCAACCATAAGTATGGGCAGAGTTTGGGCCCTACAGGCTGTACTTGCATAGACTGTATTTGTACAAATTGACACAAACAATTAACAATTCCTCATGTCAATTCTTCATCACGTTTGCTCAGACTCAGTCATCATGGGCAGACACCAGGGTTGATTTCTCTCTATGTAAAGGCCATGTCTAAGTTAAAAGTTCTCATTGCTCTGAGATGGTAAATTGCAATTTTTGTGTTATTTCAGTTTATCAGATTTTTTCTTGTTTCCTGATTCCCAGCTTCTCAAAAACATGGCTCTAGGAAGCAGCTCAGTTGTAGAAGACTGGGAAGATTATATCTTTATTTGTCTCAGACATAGCCTGGTATTTTAAAATAAAATACTAGATAAAGACTATTTCTACCACTTACGCAATTTCTAAAGTCCGTATGAGAAAGTACAGGAGAGGATCCAGTTCATATAATCCTCTTTAAGATGGAAAATAAGACAAGGCCTTATCACATATTTTACACATAAGATCACCATATACTGTGTCTCATTTAAGGCTTGGTAGTGAAGCTGCAAGTAGATCAAAGTAGTATTCAAAAAGATAATCATCTTCTATTAAGAAGAATCTGTAGATTACGCAGTGTTTGCTGGGTACACATAAACAACCAACTTCATGAAACCTAATCATTTAGTAGTCCTGAGACAATGCTACATTCTGATAAAGCTTGTTCGTGACAACTCGTTATTATAGCAGAAATTTAAACTAACACGTCCTTAGGCCTGATCACTGAAAGGTTTATTCTCAGTCTATGATCACATTGTGCCGTGCACAAAGAACAAAAAAAAACCAAGGTGCTGTAAAGCCACAAGAGAAAAACACACCTCAGACTAAGGACAGCATAGGCTTGGATTTACACATGCCTACAACACATCCCGGTATGGCGATCTGTAGGTCTATTAACACGATCCAGAAGGCAAAGAGGCCAAACACTTTACATCTCCGTTGTTTTGGAGCAAGAAGCCTGCAAGGCTGCTGGGACTAGAGCTGTCCCTGGGGTTTGCAGCCACATTTGTTTCCCCAGCGCCAGAAATGTGCAGCGCAGAGCTGGCCCGGCACTACTGACAACTGTGAGAAGTTCAAGGGAATGAGCAGCCATAGCCAGAACCATGCATGTAGCACATTTTTGCAAGATCTCAAGACTTTATGCACTCTGGACCAAGCCAAGGATCTCAGTGCCTAACTCCCATCTATTTGGTGAGGAAGCAGGCATCTGATTTCCTCTGGGGGCATGGCCTGTTCTCCAGGGTCTTTAATACAGGATTTAATAACATTATCAACTTCACATCTCTGTTAGTGCTTAAGCACAACTGTATACAGGTTGGGGTTTTTTCTGCTATGTCCTTCATTTCTTTTTTATAAGCAATTAAGAAGGGGTAAGCTCGTCATACCATTAGTTTCCAGGATTGCTTTCACAGCATGAGTATAAAACTATATACAGAATCAAGCAGCACACTAAACTCCTTTCCTTACACAGAGGTCATGAAGACGGAGCAAGCAGAGGAACCAAAAGCCGAAGCACCGTCTCATTTTCCCACCAGGGCAGCGCACGGTGTTGCATGAGCTCTTCCCATTGCGCAACAGCGGCTCCTGCTCAAACATAGCAGGAACAAGCAGGCAGACTGCGAGCCTTGTTGCCTTGAAACACTGCCTTAAAAAGTCATATTTGGGTTCGAGTGTCTGTAAGGGCTGTGAAGCTGTCAGCCAGGAAGCAGATAACACCTGTCAGTCAAATTCAAACCACCTGCAGGGACTGGGTGGGAGTGAAGCCTGTGCAACCCCATCCCCAGCTCCAGCTGCCCCCCGCAGCACCCACGGTGGCCCCAACTCTCCTCCCACGTCAGGAGACTCATTGGTACCCAGCAAGGGAGGCTCCAAACCATAGGCTCTCGGCTGGGAAACAAGAAAGTGACAGAAGTTTTTTAAACTGCAGGATAGTCTTTTCCTCAATACATAATGTTGCGAAATCCAGTTTCATGCTTTTGCGATTAGTAACCCACATGCAGTGCTCGTTCCTAAAATTACATCGGAAAGACTTAAGGACACGGTGCATAAACATGCATGTTAAAACATAAAGGCTGTTTCCAAAAAGGTAAAAAAAAAAAATTATTTTTTGTCAAATCCAGAAACTTTGACATCACATGTATGCATAAGAGATTAAGCGAAATGCCAAAAGTAACAGTTTCAATTGGATTTCATTACTCTGTGATGAGGTTGTCCTCTGTTATTTTTGGTATAGCTCTTAATGAGCTGAGTAACCATGCCAGTCTAATAAGCATTTGCTTTAAATTCTTTCTATCATTTAGAAAAAACAGTTTTTAGAAAATCACGATTCATTCTGAAGAATGAGCGACATGAAAGGCTCGATTACAGAGCAGAACTTTCATTTTGTGTTCACATTTGTGCGGATAGGTGAGTTATGTTGGTGACCTCCCTAACATTTCCTTTTTTTCCTTTTCTTTTTTTCCTCTGGATTTCCGCGAAGCATGAACTGTTCTTTTAATGGTCTGGAACTAGAAGTTTCAGGGGGTGGAGGTGAAGAAAATGGGAGAGAGGAAAAATAATTTCACACTTAATACCTGATAGGGTGGGTCATTTTTGCAGAATGGAATATGATTTTTTTTAATTTCTTCACTGAATAAAATACGTTTGTCCCATGTTCCTTACACCTCATTCAGACATGAATGTCTCCTTCCTTTACGTACACTAGAGAAAGATGTCTTCACTTTGGAAAAGACTAAGCTAGACAACTAAGAAGGAGATTCTCTGAGCATGAAATTGCTTAACAAAAATGGCATATTTCATAACAGAAATGAAAAATCAAAAAGACCTCTCCATGTCTCTGGATGAATTCTTTGTCTAAATGAGTGCCACATGTCAGGGCTTCTCATGGAGAAAGGGGAATTTTTCTTTCCGAATCTCACATATGGTACACAGTCTAAATCAGATGGAGATAAAAATGCAACCAAACTATGCACAGTTTCATTATGTGAGCTCTTCGGATATTAATGCTGCCTGTTTATCAAAAAAAGCAATTTTTTTTTAAAAATGCAGAAAATACTCAGTTTACAGCAACTAGGCCCACTCTTTACTTTCCCAGTGAGATTATTAGTGGCGAGGCAGAATGTAATCTAATTAAAGCATGATTTAATTTCCACTTCAGATGCTTTTCCACATGCTGCAAGTGATAGGCATCATGAGACTTGAAAATCCATAAAGAGCATGTTTTCAATACGTCAGAAACCTTGTCATTCTCAAGGTCATGGAAGACCTTTTGATGTATCAAAGCGATGGTGCTACTTTGCAGCTGGAGGCCTTGTATGCAGGAGCTCAAGCGCAAAAGATGGCAGGATTAGCTCCTTAAACAGTTTCCTCACAGAGTCCTGAAAGTTCTCGGTGGGCCTAAATCCCTTGTTTAAAAATACAAAAAGGTTAGTGAAGGAGAGAAATTTTCTTTTTTCTTAAGCGGTGTTTGAGAAGCAAGACTATATAGCTGAGAGTATATTACCTTAAAATCCTCACAAATTATGACATTAACATATATCTTTCTAAAATATAATTCATTCTGATATTCCTTCAGAGCTTACAATACAAAAAAAAAATCCCATGCATACCTCTTGTTTAATAAATTACTTTTTCTACTTACCCTGCCTTTCAGTCTTCCAGGAATAGCCTGGCATATGCTCGGGTGTCTGTTATAAATGGAGATTAATAAAGCTTATGTTTTAAAGGAGTTTAATAAAGTCCAGAACAAATTAAACCAGAAGTAGCACAACAAAAAGCCTATTAATATTGCTACACCAGGGACCTCTTAAAGGCACATAGCTTTGGGTATTCCAAGTTTCATCTCGCACAGTACCTTGAACAGGATGTGGGTTGAGAAGGTTTCACAATGCGTCTGGTTCTCAGTAAATCAGTCGTTAACTTTTGGGTTAGTTTTCACTGAAATTGTCAAATGATCATTGTTCCAAATTTGATTTCTAGAGCGTTTTGTTCCCTTACTATATGTGTATTTCAGGGCACACAATGACACACACTGGGTTTTGTTTGATCTACCTCTACAGACTCAGTTAGTAAGTTTAATTATTCTAATAATAACCCTCACAGTTAGGAAAAATTTCTGCCCCAGTGCAGTACTTATACCCTTTTGGACCACCCAAAATAATTCCTTTTACCATGAAAATGCAATATTACTTTCAAGTTAGTCATTTGTTACTTCGGGAGACAAAGAATAGATTAGGATGTAGAATACATCCCTGCAATGAGAAAAAGAAGAAGAGAAGGGGTAATTCAGCCATGTTCATTTTAATTATCCATTAATATTCAAGGCACTTGACTGAATTTGAGATGAAGAACAATTACATGAATCAAAATGCTGAGCTAGTTAACTGCTTAGTTTGCATTTTCAAAAAGCTGAATATATTTATTAAAATTTAATTAAAGTTCAAAACAACTAAAGATAGAAAATAACTTTTGAATATGAGTAATAACTCACAAATAGGAACAATCATGTAAAGGAAGCAAAGGAAAATACGTCCATATCATATAGATAATTTACTAACTCAGCAAAAAAGTATCCCGTGCATAACAAGAGCAGCCATTAAGTCAGCTGGCGATTTACAGTTAGGTATCTGGGGCTAAATTCACAAATGGGTGTAGGTATGGCAACTCTTCCTTTTGACATCACTAGCGTTTGGCGACAGTGTTAAATCCTCCATATTGACAAGTCTGAGTCAGCTGCCTTATGTCCTTCCTACCATGTGCAGGAAAATGGGCAGCATGGAGTGAAGCTTACACGCCAGCAGCAGGGACACCAATGGAGACAATACAGGTTAAGGAAGGAGGGAACATGTCTGTCATCCTGCCTCTCTCCGAAACCTAAAAGCACTGAATTAGGCACCTGTGGGAAATGGATCTTTGATTTCTTTCACTAGGCACACACAGTTTCTGCCAGTGTGTGCACGACAGGCTTATGGTTTCCCTTGAATCACAGCTGGAAGAAACATCAGCACAGTCCATCTTGTACACAAAAACCTGAGCTGCAGGTCCTCTTCCTGGGTGCTAAGATAAATCCTAACTTGGAACCTGATATTCTTCACCCCTCTTAAAGGTGGAACACTGGACAGTCCAGCACAGAACGTACGCAAGGGCTAGTGAGAAAGAAAATGCAAGACAATGCAATACTTGTGACGTAACAGCAAGGGCAGTCTTGCTAGGAGAGGAAAGACATGGATGATGGAGAGACAAGCTTATGTAACACGAATTTCTATCCTATTAGGTTCACACACACAGAACAATACATACCTACTTTTTATTGTCCTTCACCTCTCCCCTTGGAGGCCCTTCTCAACTCTCCTTCTCTCAATTCTCCATGAATCCTAGGGAGTTTTCCATCCTCTGATATCTCACGGTTTTGGTAAACTTCCCTCAGCCTCTTTGGGCTTTGCTACCTCTCTCTCATCACTGTTGCTTTTGAATGAGAAAGACAAGTCACTCACTCCAGATTGTCCCCTTCTATGTTCCTCTCACACGGCCTCCTTGCCTGAAGAGGAGCATCCAGCTCAGTCACTCCCCAGCACAGCTCTCTGCACGACACTGTAGCATGCAACTACGGAGCAACTGTGAGCTATTAGCAAGCACACAGTGTATATTGAATTCCTTTGCTGTTGGGGTCAAACTTTTATCCAAATACCACATTCAGCAAGAACACTATTCCTGGAAATCGTTCTTCATGTGAAACTAAAGACCCTGTTCTGCCATGCTTTCTTCTTTCAGCAAAGAAAATTACTGCATGATAGGAAATAGGTTGGAAGAGATGTCAAAAGATTATTTGAAGAGAGAGATACTAAAAAATCCCAAAACTTTTCTCCTTGACACAAGCTGGAATCAATTTCATCCGAGCTAATCCTGATAGGATGTGTGTGCAACCTATTCTTAAGCATCTTCAGTATAGCAATTCTGCAGACTTCCTCAATATTATATTTAAGACCTCAGTTTTCTTTACAACCGGGAAGTTATTCCGAATGTATTACTTAAATCACTCTGGAGCACAGTTTATTCTTTTCCCCTTCTAGACACCTTTTATTTGTTTAAATACTGTTATTGTGTCTCTCCTCAGCCTCATTTTCCAGATAAACAAACTCATTTTTTCCAGTCTTTACCATATCTTAGATTTCCTAGCCTAGTCTGGATCGTTCTCAACTGTTTTATTTCTTTCTTGGCATACAGTACCTGAAACGGTCACAACACACCAGCTGAGGCCTTGAGAGAGGAAAAATGGAGTGGAAGAATTGTTTCAAATAGGCCGGCTAAAACAAATTTGACTCATTTCACGGTGAAGTGTGTGTCTTGGTGAGTGGGGCTGGCACAATCATAGCAAGATTTTCAAAAGTTTTTAGTATTTTCTTAGCTCCTGTCTTTTTACAACAATGATAGAAGTTTTGGTACTTTTTGAAAATCAGAACCTTCAAGTGTATGTTAGCAGCATTATGTAGAATCAAAATGTCGTTTGCAATGAATATCCCAGGGTAAGGGATGGCCAAAGGCTGATGTCAGCTTTTATATCTGATACTACTAATCACTGAATGCGCTCCTATAATTTTTAGTTGGAGGATGAATTTAAATCTTGATTCTGCAAAAGACTGTATACACCACCTAAGCCATATTTATGCCTAGTATTAAGGGGGGCCCTCTGCAATGGGATTAGTTTCTGCTGTGTAGAAAACCAGATGACATTATAAAGTGGAAGGGGAGACAGTAGAAATTTTGGGGTTCCCAGAAGTTATAAAAAATTTTTTACTTTGAATATCGTTTTAGCCAAAAATAGATCTCATAGGAAAAAAACATTCTGTCTTTGTCTAACACTTTCCAAAATGGAATAAAACCTTTAAATGTGCTAAAAGTTTTTATACCATGGTATTCTACAAGGTTTTAAATTATAGGTTCCTGATTCTTCCATCCCTAAACAGTAGCCAAATATAATAATGTAGGGAACATAATGCCAGTTTAGCAGGTTTGGAAATAATGTTGTTGTGTTTCTTAATACAGAGCACTTTCACATGCTCCCTTCTATGTGACTTTCAAGAATGGTGATGTGGCAATGTATAGTTGGCAAGGTACACTCCATGACAACGGTTAATTAGTAAATAAATGATCCCAGGCCCAGTTCCACTGAGTTCCAGTTGTAATAGCACAGTATACAGGTTTAAGCTCCAAGCTGACTAATTCTAATAGTTTTAAATGAAATGTTGCTTCGCTTTGATATATCCTTTAATTTCTTCCCTTGACAAGCAACGGATCCGGGATCCAGATATAGTTCTGGTCTACAGCACAGCAGCTCTAGAATGTAGCAAAAGCTAGTGAAACTTGTTGATATGGTAAAACAATTTATATATTTACAAATTATTTTAGAGAACAAACTGAAGCTGTTTATTCACAGATCTATGTAAGGAGCCAGGACTGTCCCTCTGCCCCAGCCTGTATTAAACCTACACAGAGAAGAGTCCTGCGTATCCTGATCCTGACATCGAGCACAAGAGAAGATGTTATAGGAGCTCACACAGGGTTTCACCACATCAGGCGGTCATTCCTAGCAGGAATTTATGCTTTCTTCTTTGACTTTGCCCGAAGGCAGAGTAGGAGCACTCACATGGCAAGTAACAAATGGGAAACAATTCAAGAACTTACTACCTTTCAGTAATAGGCAAGGGAGATCCCTTAATGCAACAGTATGGCAGGATTCACCAGGCACAATTCACTGGACATTGGCGTGAATTTTGCGTGCTTGCAGTGATGGTGCATGTAAGCTATCATCTCACCGAGCAGGCATATTCTCAGGAAGAAAGGCTCACTTGGCCGTCTGGGATCAGAAGTCTCCGCTGGAGTCCCTGCTCTACTAAAATGCTTCTGCACGACCTGGGCAAGCCCTCAACATCCACTTTGCCCAGCAGGACCTGTCTCTCCCTCTCTCTCCATCTCCCTGCATTCTCTATGAGGCACTACCTTTGGTACCATGCTGATACAAGACTATCTTGTGTACAATGCTGACACAGGCCTTCTATTTTAATAACTTACACAGCAAAATTCCCTGCAATTTTTTAAATAAGGAAGTAGCTAGTGGCTTTTTTTGAATTGCTAAGCACACTATCTAGGTCAATTGAGCTTCATCGCAGATTCTAGGTCAAGATTTTCACATGCTGCGGGAATTCACATGTCTCTTTCCTGTCTTGTTTCTCTGGTGTCTAATAAGGCAGAAATTTATGCTTCAGCCTTAGGACACTTCCGTTAAAGTCAACAGCAAGGTACAAATGCCTTAAAAAGCAGACTTGACTAATTTGTATGTTCATTGAACCACTTGTTTGGTCAGATCCATATGCTGAGTGTTGCTACCACCTTCTAAATAACAGAACTTAATAACAAGGAGACCAAATTTTCTGCTGCTATACATCAGCAAAACATCAAGGGACTCAATGAAGATTCACACCCACTGTGAATCTGATTAAAAACACAACATTTTCTACATGTACAAGTCTGGAGGTCATCTGAAGAATAAGATCCTCTACATTCATACACAGAACTTCTATTGATGACAGTGGGAAGGCTCAGGATAGTATAAATATTTTACACACATGCTGGTATATCCTGTGTTTGTAGAAGAAAATGTTTATTTAATTTAAAGTAAATGCATGTAGTGGGTCACATCCTCAACCTGACTACACTGGCTTCTCTGCCAGAACCAGGTCATTTTCTGATGCTGAAAGACTGCACAACTTTTGGGGATCCTAAAAATCACAGAGAAGCATGAGGATATTTTAAGATTCATAATGTATAAAAATACTTTCACCTTTTATATATTCTGTAACAATTATTGTGATAAAATATTAGAAAGGATTAAAGGAAGACAATAGCATAGACACTTCCACAGTCTGCTTAACCTGAAATAGGAACTCATCATTGCATAGTCACGTTCATGTACTTCTCTGAAAAGGATATTTTTAGGAGAAATTTATATATTCAATAGATGTTTTCCATAAAAGAATATGTCTGTATAGTAAACTTTGTTGTTAGAAAGTAACTTAGATAATCATCTGACTCGTGTCAGCTATTACTCTTTTGAAAAGTGTCAAAAATCCACATATTGCTGTTTTCTGCTATTCATTGCCGTTGAATTTTCTGATAACATATAGAGTAACAGTATGTTTCCCCTTGTTGTTGTAAGGTCAGCTAAGTAAATGTAAGTGTAAGTGCAAAATACACAAAAAGTATATTTTGTCATTTTTAGGTTGCAATTTTGTTGAAAAGGTTTATTTCCTAAGCCACAGCTTGAAAAAACCACTTTAAAAAATCTCAGCCAAACTTCTCTGAACTTCATTGTACCAAAAATCACACCAAATACTGCACAAAATTTGTTTTATATCTCCAACGGCCAAAATTTCCTTCTCTTGAGTTGATTTTAAATATATAGTGGTACTTTGTTGCAGCCCTGCTTCATCTGTGTGAAAAGCAGGTGCAAAATCTGAAAGACTGTTAACAACTATCTATCTGCCTCCAGCATAGTTCCAAGCGGTGGTTAACATTGGTTTGTACTTTCACCCACTCTTAATCTCCGAGGACAGAAAACATGCATAGGATGCAAATATACTGTTTTAAGATTAGAAAATATTTTTTGAGACGGATCTCTTCCCTAACACTGGCCACAAGTTTTTGCAATGTGAGCTTCTGCTTCAAGACCATCAGCTGCTTGACTAGAGTGCGGTTTTAGAAAAGTAGTCATGATCTTAATCACGTCAATCAAGTCAATAGTCTCCTGATAGAGAATGCAAAAATAAAATTGATCCCTAATACCAGATATCCACAGTTAAAACACAGGTCTCGTTTCTACTTGGTATGTTTTTGACCTTTTAACTTCAAGCGGTTAGATATTGCTATATATTTCCTTGCAGGACTGAAGAATCCACTGCTGACTATTCCCATTGCTTAAGCGGGTGTTTCAGAGAATCATCAAGCGACCCTCTAAACTTTGCTTTGGAAGCAAATTAATACCTGCGCCTCCTTTATTATAAAACTGCTTCTGTGATGTTGTTTTCATCTGAAACCATTCAGTTTATCTTCAGCCTTCTTGAGTTGTGAATACCAGAACTGGACGTAGTATTCCTGTAGCAGTGCTTCTCCACAAAACACAGAGGTAACACAGCGTCTCAGTTCCCAGTCATATACTACGATTCACATACTTTGTTTTGTCTCTTGTAGCCAAACACTAAAATAAGAACCCATGGCCACAAAAAAAAAACCAAACTTCTTTTACAATTTTCTTTCTTCCAAAGATAGACCACTCAGCCTCAGTGCCTTTCTGCAAGAGTGACATCTATTTCTTGATATATATAACCTTAAATACAGTTGCAACTTAAAAAATGACCTATCTTCATAATTTATCATTCACACCTTTTTNCTTCCAAAGATAGACCACTCAGCCTCAGTGCCTTTCTGCAAGAGTGACATCTATTTCTTGATATATATAACCTTAAATACAGTTGCAACTTAAAAAATGACCTATCTTCATAATTTATCATTCACACCTTTTTCTGTCACCAACGGTTATTAGTAGCACCAAATTCATACCGCTCCTTCTTTGCAAACCATTGATGAATTTATTAACATTAATGAATTTCCATGGGAACATTGTCACACAGCGATGAATTCCCATTTCACACAGAATCACAGAATCGCAGAATGGTAGGGGTTG